>CM031371.1:71712297-72010635 GCA_018208015.1 Medicago ruthenica
CCAAACCGCCAACCCAAAAACAAACAAACACAAAAAGAAAGCAACTGTCATGAACACAACCACAAACAAAGACCGACTCTGCTCGGCACCCAACCAACATCATTTTATTCATGCATGCATATTTAAAACCATTCATACATATGCATTTCATTCCATAAAGCATGCATCCTTGACAAGGATTCTCCAGCAAGTATCACATATTCACCAGCATCCATCAACATTCAACCAGGGGCACCTATTTAGGGTAAGACCGCAGCTCGTTAGGAATCGACATTCAGAAGCAGTGCCTGAATAAGATCACCTAGTTTAGGTATCGATCTCTAGAAGCAGTACCTAGAGTAGATCACCTCCCCCAGTGTATCGACATTCAGAAGCAGTACCTGAATAAGATCACCTAGCTTAGGTATCCACCTCTAGAAGCAGTACCTAGAGTAAACCTCCATCACCTAGTTTAGGTATCGATCTCTAGAAGCAGTACCTAGATAAGATCACCTACCTCAACGTTCCACCTCTAGTGACATCCTAGAGTAAATCGCCATCCTCAGGAATCAACCTCTAGAAGCAGTGCCTAGATAAGATTACCTTCATCCCCCAGTTGATCTACCTCCAGTGTTAGCGGCTGGATACGATCAACCTTTACCAAACCATTGCATTTGCATTTCGCGAAGGACAAAATTCGGGTCCTTCTTTTGTACTTAATTGATCTTCGCAAAGAGTTCATGAGATGCCCTCGGCACTCACGCACTCTATGCGAAGACACAATTAAGTAGGGGCAGCTGTAGTACCCTAATTTTGTCCTACCCATTTTAAAAACAAAAATCAAAAAAATCAAAGAGGGGAAAAAGTCAAAAGTCAACAAAAGTCAACAGAAAAGTCAACATTTCAAAATTGAGGACTTCGCAATGCGAAGCCCACTTCGCACTGCGAAGTCTGCGATTTTTCTGCAGATTTTTGGTTTCTTGGATTTAATTCCAGAATTTGTTGCATATCATTTCCATATTTATTTTAAGTAGCATTCATGGCTAATTGGGCCAAGCAAAGCCAGAGTTGAAGGACTTGCCATTAATGCCAAGGTTGGAAGCTTTTTCTTCCAACCTAGCATGTGACAAGCAAGTGGGCTTGCCCTTGGGCAGCTCTAGTCCCTCCCATGTGACCTGATAACCACCACAAGGTTGCCAGCCACCTGCTTGAGGACTTTCCTCCTGCTTGCTCCCCCTAAAACCAGTCAAACCAGCTGGGTTTTTTCTCACTTGAAAAACCATGATTGCCTACTCTGTTTTGCAGCAGCTTTTCACCCTCTCACACCAGCCATAAGTAGCCTTTTCATCCCTCAATCTCTGCACAATACAGTGCACGTTTTTATTGACCAACCATTGAGATTGCAAGGATTGATCCCCAAGCATTAGCCAATTGCAAATCAGCTTTGTTCTTCATCATTACCTTCTAGAAATAGTTGAATTTGTGGCTGAAATCAAGCTGGATCTTGCCCCTTGGTACAAGGCAGGGTTGCCTCTATCCATTAGCATTTAATGCAAAGGGATTCAGCTTGATCTTGGCCACAAATCAGCTGAATTTTGGGATTGTGTAATGATGACAAAGATTTGATTTTGGCCTATAAATAGAAGGCAATGCCCAAGGATACAAACACAGCTAACACAGCATTCAAAGAGCAGAAACTCTACTCATTTCAACCTACAAATCTCCCCAAATAACCAGAGACAATCCATCCAACACAAAGCTTTCCAAAGTTCCAAAACCTTCACCAATATTCAAACCTCTTGTGAAAGCCTTCAACCAAATCAAACCAAGTGCAGTTGGAGCTTTGCTAAGGAGTTCTGTAAGTTACTAAGCTCTTTATCTTGCATTTTTAATTGTGTTTGCATAGCCATTTTGGCTCAAAACCTTTTGATCCTAAAAAACCCCTTTCGAATTTCAAAGAAATCCCAAGGTTTTCAAAACATCAAAACTGGTTTGTCCAACCTTTTTCACCCCAAAAACTCAAAGTTTTTCACCCCCCTATAAGGTCTTGAGTGTGTTCAGAAGTTGTTTCTGAACAAAAGTTCAGAAACAGCTTCTGAACCCAAAATTTCGCATGCTTCGCAGTGCGAAGTCATGGTCGCAGTGCGACCATGACAGAACTCAGAACCTGAGTTTTTGTATCAAACCAACCAATTTTTGAGGTTCTAGCCCCAGAGCTCAGAACCTAAGAGTTTTTAAATCCATGTTCTTCAAACCACAACAAGGTTTTTGCATAATTTTGGCAAAATCACAAGTTCGTATAACCATTTTGTGGGTAACTTGCAAAGCAAGTTATGTTCCCAAATTCTCAAACAAGCATGAACAAACAAGCTATGTTCATCTTTTCAATCCAAACTTGAACAATAAATATTGTTCATGATGTTCAAAACTCAAAGATGAACATACACCGTTTACGTTCGCATTTTCGCAAAATGAGACGAACTTGCGCGTTTTCTAGCAAATTTGCTAACCCTTCCCATTTTTGGATTTTCAAACCATATGTTTTGACATACCTTGGGATTTCTAAAGAATTCAATCCAAAAACATGAATGAAAAAGGGATGGTGTGACGTATGTCTCTCCATCGCCCCGATTGTACGAAAGCGTGACGTATGTCTCGTCGCTCGGACTATCGTCATTCCCCTTTTTTAAATATGTACAACCCTAACCAAACCAAATCTTGGCCCCTTGTGGTCAATCCAAGCCTTTTGGTCCCCCGTTGGCCATTAGACTCAACCCCTCGACTCGTTAGAGTCCACTCGGTCAATGTTCGACTCATCCGAGTCCATTGTACCCGTTCTTGATCTCAGTGGATCAATCGAGCAATCGCCCGACTCTTCGGAGTCCACTCGGTCAATGTTTGACTTGTATGAGTCCATTGTACCTCTCTCGGTCCCATAGCGACCAATTCAACCCTCTACCCTAACGGACGTACCTTTTAACAATTCTAATGTGATTCGCGAACGAACGCTTAATAAGTCTCCAAGTGCGAGCATACAAGCTACGTTTAATCGCAAGAATTCGGTTAAAACATCGTCCAATTAAAATCAACCAACACATATACGTTTTTCTACCAAAGAACTACGTATGCTTTGAATTCTCCGACTACCGGGAGATACGTAGGAGCAAGATCGACATCTTGTCAAGCACAATAATAATAAAAACTTTTTCTTCGTTTGTTTTTATCTCTTTCCCCCCCTTTTATTATATTTTTAACATAAATGAACATGCACGCAAAGTATTAAAAAACAATTCAAGCTTTAACCAAATAGAAGGTTCCCGTTGAGTACAACGGACGTGAGGGGTGCTAATACCTTCCCCTCGCGTAACCGACTCCCGAACCCGACAATGGTTGCGATGACCTAATCCTTATCCTCATCGTCAAAGGGTTTTATTTTCGTTTCCCTTTACAACAAAAAAAAAACTTAAGGGTTTATCAACGTTCCCTTTACACAAAAACTTTGGTGGCGGCTTCACAAAGGCCCTCCGAGCGTTCGAGGACGTCCTCGGAGGATTTGCGCGTCTTTTTCCCGAGGAAAAAAACGAGGTGCGCACAATGATGAGCTTCCCCTTCCTGTGAACACCGATGCAGTCAAGAAATACTTTGCCTAAAAAAAATAAAAGAACAGCTCGGTAAGTCGAAAACCCGAAAGGGCGGCTTAGGCAAAAATGAGCGTCTCGGTGGACTGAAAACCCGAAAGGGCGGTCTAGGCAAAAATTAGAGACATAAAACAGAAAAATAATCATCCTGATAGGTCCAAAACCCGAAAGGGCGATCTATGCAAAAATTAAGGATCAAAAGACAAAGTAACTGCATCAGGTTGGCCATGACTCACTTGGGGCACTTTAACTATCAGGAGACTCTGAATCTGAAGCATCCAAATAGTAGAATTCAAAGTTGTTAGGGAGAATAACGGTTATTGTGTTCAATGTACCTTCCCCTACATTTACCATTTTCCAAACTTTATGAGATCCGTGGAGCCACGCCATCGGCGGGCCACCACCCTATTAAATAAATTTGAGCTTGTACCTTTTATTTGGAAATATCATTTGTTCTGTTTATAAAATTTCTTCTATTTTTGATGGTAGTACTTGAAGCAAAACATTTTTCAAAATCATAATTATTTTTCATATTTTTTTTTGGGAAAGCATAAACAACAAACACATTTTTTTCCTGAACTCGTGAATAAGTAAAGTGTGCGTCAACAGCTGTCCTAAGAACGGATAAACTCTGCAGGATGAACTTGGTCAATTGCTTGAAAAAAAGGGAAAAAGAAAAAAGATACAAAAGAACATATTCCCGGTGGACTGAAAACCCGAAAGGGCGGTCCAGGCAAAAGTTAGGGATTCAAAAAAGAGAAAACAAAAGATAAGCATGACCACAGATGTACCAGTTCTTCTACCAGGTTTTTGGATTAGCACGCTCTCCCCAGGGAGTGTTTACTCCTCATCAGTTGCTGCATATATCGGGCTTTACCCCGCCAATGTTTTTGTTGAGTTTTTTAGAGTTGGCTGCATGTTTTGGCAAATCCAATGTGTTGAGTAGAAGCATCTCCGATCCATGTTTAGAACAAGTCTTCAGTTGCAAGGTTTTTGATTTGAAGCTGTTCAGAAGCTGAAAATTTCTTCAGAAGCTGAAAGTTTCTTCTGACGCTGAAATGAGAGTCTGAAGCATCAGACACACTGTAGCACGTGTTGACTTTTGTTGACTGCATCAGAAGCTGCACTTTTTCAAGTTATTTTTTGCGCAAATCTTTGCAAGATTTATTGAGGATTTATCCTCGCATATTGCTTCTAGAATGCTGATTGATTTGGTGAAGATTTATTGAAGATTTGGCTGGGTTTTATGTAGTTCGTATTTTGCTTCTAGAATCTTTATGAAGATACATTGCTGGTTTATTTGTTTCCTTATTGGATCATTCATAATTCAGAAACAAATCTAATTCAGAAGATTGGCTACAGAATTAAGAAGAGCTACTGAATTCTATAAAAGGAGGTTGCTGCTATAATTTCAAGACACACGAATTATTGAAGAAAATCAGAGATATTGAGTCTTAGAGTTTTTTTAGCTTTTAGCTTTATTTGTGCACCACTCTATTAAGTTGGTTTAGGTGTTTTATTGAGTTGTAATCACTCTAAGCCTGTAGGTACGAGTGCAGTTTATGTATTGAAGTGTGTTCTTCAAAACAGGGTAGATTTCAGAAGTTGTTTAAGTGACTGGGTTTAGTTACTTGAATAGGAAGTTAGAGGTTTTCTAATACTCAATGTGTTGGGTAGAATTCAGACTAGGAGGAAGTTAATTGCTTAGGCTGGGAGCTGGGTGTTCAGTGTCTTGAGTCATAAGGATTAAATTCCTATAGTGGAATTCCTTCCTAGAATGGTATCCCCCAGAGTAGGAGGTGTTTAATCTGAACTGGGTTAGCAAACCTTGTGCCTTTTATCTTTCCTGCACTTTTATTTTCTTGCTTTTACATTGTGTTTGTGTGTGCTCTGTTTTAGCAAGCTATTGTGCCCTGCATTGTGTTTTTAATCTGTCCAGCCAGAATTTCAATTGGTATCAGAGCAGGCACCCTGCCTGTGTTTTGGGTGAGATCCAGAGTAGTGTTTTTTGGCAAGCATGGATAGAGAAGGATGTTATGTCAATAGACCACCCCTACTAGATGGCACAAACTATGAGTATTGGAAGTCTAGGATGTGTGCTTTCTTAAAATCTATTGACAGCAGGATTTGGAAAGTTGTGATTAAAGGCTGGGATCATCCTGTGGTGTTAGACAAAGATGGGAACAAAACTGAGGTTCTGAAGCCTGAAGAAGAATGGACCAAAGCTGAAGATGATTTGTCACTTGGAAATTCAAAAGCTTTGAATGCAATTTTCAATGGTGTGGACCAGAATATGTTCAGACTCATCAAGCAATGTACAGTTGTAAAGGATGCCTGGGAAATTTTAAAAACAACTCATGAAGGAACCTCTAAAGTCAAGATGTCCAGACTCCAGTTGCTGACTACTAAGTTTGAGAACCTGAAGATGAAGGAGGATGAAAATATCCAGGATTTCTACATGAATGTGCTGGATATGGCAAATTCCTTTGATTCACTTGGGGAAAAATGTCTGATGAAAAAATAGTAAAAAAAATCCTCAGGTTCCTGCCCAGAAGATTTGATATGAAGGTTACAGCCATAGAAGAAGCTCATGACATCACCACCATGAAGGTTGAGGAGCTGATTGGGTCTTTGCTAAATTTTGAGACTGCATTATGCAAACAGGCTGAAAAGAAAGGGAAAGGAGTAGCATTTGCAGTTAATTCAGGAGCTGATGATCAAAAAGAATCTGATGAGGAGGATATTGATTTATCAGAAGCTCTAGTGTTGCTTGGAAAACAATTCAACAAAATTCTGAAGAAGGTGGACAGAAAATCCAAGACCAAAGGTCAGAATTTTAGATTCAATAACAAGAAGCAACTAACTGATGAGAAGAAGACCAAGTCTGAGGAGAAAAATAAACAAGCCAAAGGTGTACGCAGTGCTTTGAGTGTGAGGGGTATAGACATATCAAGTCTGAATGTCCTACTTTTCTTAAGAAGCAGAAGAAAAGCCTAGCTGTTTCATGGTCTGATGAAGATTCAGAAGAAGATTTTGAGAATGAATCTGCTAAGGGTGACACAAGTCTGATGGTTAAGCTACAGTCTCAGAAGTCAGAAGCTTTCTTTAAGAATGAAGCAGATTTAGGGTCTGAGACTTTTTCTGAGTCTGACTCAGAGTCTGAAGCTTCATCTGTGTCAGAAGTTGCAAAGTCCTCATATGATGAACTGGCTGACAACTACAGAAAGCTTTATACCAAAAGTGCTAAAGTTTGCAAACAAGTTCTAGATCAGAAGGAGGCTATATGTCAACTGGAGGCTGAAAAAGGTGAACTGTTGGTTCAAAATTCAAAATTAAAAGAAGAAGTAAGCCAGCTAAATTCCCAACTTGAGAACATGAAAAAGCAGGTGAGGATGATGAATACTGCTACTGATGTGTTAGAGGAGATCTTAGATGCTCAGAAACAAGGAAAACATAAGGGCTTAGGTTTTGTGGATGAGAATCTAAACCTCAAGCAGAAAAATCCAGTTAAACAGTTTGTTCCTGCTACTCAAAATTTTACTCCTATGATTGGAACATCTAAAATGAGACCTCAAAAACAAGCCTAGATGCAAGGTCAGAAGCAGACTCAGATGAGACCTCAGAAGCAAGTCCAGATGCAATGACAGAAGCATGTTCAGATGCAACCTCAGAAGCATGTTCAGATGCAACCCCAGAAGTTCAACAGAAAAAGGAGGAATCATACTTGGACCTGTCATCATTGTGGTAAGAAGGGGCATATTAAACCTTTTTGCTTTAAACTGTATGGCTATCCTGAACACTTTCAATATAGAAGAGTGCAACCAGCTGTAGCTAGACACAATGTTCAGAAGGTGTGGAAACCTAAAGTTCAGAATGTTGGCCTTATTTCTCATACCTCATTGAGAGCCACTTCTAGAGATGACTGGTACTTTGATAGTGGTTGTTCAAGGCACATGATTGGTGTGAAGAAGCTGCTGAGCAATATCAAACCATATTCCAGAAGCTATGAGACATTTGGTGATGGAGCAAAAGGTGAGATTATGGGTATTGGTGATCTAATCAGTGAAGGTTTGCCTAGATTGAATGATGTGCTGTTGGTGAAAGGATTGACCTCTAATCTGATCAGTATTAGCCAGCTATGTGATCAGGATTTAAAAGTGAATTTCAACAAGCAAGAGTGTATTGTTACTGATCAGGAAGATAAGGTTCAGATGAGGGGCTGCAGATCCAAAGATAACTGCTATTTATGGGTGTCTGAAGAAGAAAGAAGCCTGACTTCTTGTCTCATGAGCTCAGAAGAGGAAGTCAGACTCTGGCACCAGAAACTGGGACATCTGCATCTGAAAGGCATGAAAAAAATCCTAAGTACTGAAGCTATCAGAGGTGTACCTAATCTGAAGATCAATGAGGACAGTGTTTGTGGTGATTGTCAAATTGGGAAACAAACAAGAAAGTCTCATCCCAGATTAGTTCACTAGGTAACTACTAAAGTACTAGAACTTGTTCATATGGATTTAATGGGGCCTATGCAAGTAGAAAGTATTGGAGGTAAAAGGTATGCATTTGTTATGGTTGATGACTACTAAAGATTCACATGGATTAACTTTGTTAGAGAGAAGTCTGATACTTTTGAAGTGTTTAAAGAGTTGTGCATTCAATTACAAAGAGAGAAAGATTGTGGTATTGTCAGAATCAGAAGTGATCATGGCAAAGAGTTTGAAAACAAGAGTTTTTCTGAGTTCTGTGCTTCTGAAGGTATAAAACATGAGTTTTCTGCACCTATTACACCTCAACAAAATGGTGTAGTTGAGAGGAAGAATAGGACTTTAGCAGAATGTGCAAGAGTAATGTTGCATGCTAAGAAGCTACCATATATGTTTTGGGCTGAAGCTATGAATACTGCCTGTTATATTCATAATAGAGTCACTTTGAAAAAGGGAAAAGCTTGTACCTTATATGAATTGTGGAAAGGAAGAAAGCCAACTGTGAAATACTTTCATGTGTTTGGGAGCAGATGTTACATTTTGGCTGATAGAGAAAATATGTAACACCCACACTAAATTATCTAGAATATTTAGCATGCGTATTAATCTGATATCGGATACATTAAAATTTACAATAATTAATATATACAAACCACTGAATGAGTACAATTTGCTCGTTTACATAAATATCCAAATATCATATAATACATGTTCATATACAATCATAAAATCTGACAACCTCATGAGCTTGCTTTGACGAGCATCTGCACTCCATCCAGCGTCTTCCTGAAGATCTTCATGAACATCACCTGATAACCTATGAACCTGCACCAGAAGGATTGGGGTGAGACATACGTCTCAGTGAGCTCCAACCCAACCTACTGTTGGCAACCACGGGGGAAACCTAGGGTCGCCGTGCCTACTCTTAGCGATCTTGGGGATACCTACGATCGCCGGCTTTCTCTACATATTTCGCGATCAAGGGGGAACCTAGGATCGCTACTTGTCTTAATTATATGCTTATCATAATCTTGTCTTAAACTCATCTTATACTTGTCATTTACATAACTTTATGCTTAGTGATCGAGGGGGATTCTATGATCACTTGATGTTGTCTATAACTGCTTTGTCTTAACTCTTAGTACATAATACGTATTCTTATTCATCTTTCATATCATAAGGTTAGAAGTTAGCGTTGAACAAACAATCATTATCTTGGTTCATTTTACGGAGTGCATCCGGGTGGAGTAACCCCGAAGTACATCTCCCTTCTTACCGGTGAAAATTCCTATCATATCAGGCTAACACCGGACTCCTCTTATCTTTGTGTGGCTGCTCTCGCGAGCGGTAACTTCACCGTCCCAGCTGCCATTTAAGGCGGTAACTTCACGGGGACCCCCTGTATACTAACTGACGAGCAGACAGGAGACACATTAACTTTATAGACTTGGATGTGTAGCTGCCCTCACGAGCGGTAACTTCACCGTTCCGGCTGCCATTAAAGGCGGTAACTTCACAGGAACCCCTCGTATACTAACTGGCGAGCATACGAGAGACACATCAAGCCCATCTTATAATTAATTCTCATTCTTTAAAATAATAGTCTTATAATTTACGTGTGGATAGCCCTTTCGGAGAAATCCCATCCGGCATAATCCGGAGTCTGATAAACACGTATATTCTTTAACATTAAATTCTTACTTAAGTTCGTATGTACATCTTATTCATTCATATTCTCGTGCATAACTAAAGCACTCTCTAAAGCTTAACCTACTAGAGGTTCTTAACTATAAGCATATATCATTCTTGTGCTTAGAACATGATGAGTACCATCTTAATTCTCTTTAACCTATAATAGGTTTCTAAACTTGAATACTATAACATTCTTGGCTTGCTGGTACATAATTGAGTGTTTGAGAATTGTCTAGTAAGGGATAACCTCAATACTAGGTCCTATACCTCTCTATGATAACTTGTGGATTAAGGCATCCATCCTCTCAAACTTGTGCTCTAATATAATCATCTAAACCTTCTCAAGAATAGGTCTTTAAATGCTCTTTAGCAATGCCTAATCATTACATGTTGATCCTTGAGTTCGAAGCAGTATTGGATAGCTGAAACGGTGCAAGTAAAGATGAAAAATTTCATGATCCTGTCCCCTTCAAAATCGTGACACGATTTGGCAATCGTGTCACGATTTCATGCCCAGAAATCGTGTTGGTTTCTGCCTGTAAAATCGTGACACGCTGGTAAAATCGTGACACGATTTTACCTGCAGTTGGACAGCATAGGGCTAGTTCAAAACATGTTTTCCACCATTTTTGGTCTATCCAATCATGCCCAAGCATCATACAATTTTAAAGGGATAAATTCTAATGCTTATCAACAGAATACAACATGTAATAATCGAGGATTGCTAGCAAAATAGGATTAGGCTCAAATGTTCATAACTTCGATCATCATACAAATATTCATTAAACTCAACATGGTGGGTTCTAAAACCCCTAGGGAACTCACCTTGATGCTAGCTTTACTCCTTGCCAAGCTTCTAATCACTAAACTCAAGCTTGAAAACCAAAGCTCTAACTCTTCTCTTGATACTTTCTTGTTCTTCTTTCCTTTCTCTTGTTCTAAGCTTCCTACCAAGCTTGCCTTGCAAGATTTCTCACTAGATTTTGATTGAAGTTTGGATGGATGTTGGCTAGGTGAGGGAGGGCGTGTGAGATTGAGAGAAGGAAGGAGAGGGCTGAATTTTGGAAGAGTATAGAAGAATGTAGAAAGATGGTAAGATTATCTTACCTCTTATTTTTAAACAAATCTTCCATTTCAACTTAATTACCAAAATGCCATTCCACTTAATTACTAAATTGCCATGCTTGCTTCACAAGGTTCCAACACTAATAATTGATACTTATAAGCGGGATATTACCCTTGCCATATAAATAAACCCATTAACTGACAATTTACCAAATTGTCCTTTGCTTAAAACATTTCTGACACATCGTCTTAATACTAATAATTGTTCGAGTCTTAGGCGGGATGTTACAATCTACCCCCCTTAAAGAAATTTCGTCCTCGAAATTTAGAATCCACTATCATACATGAATTAATCTCCCATATTACTTCCTTCATTAGCCAAGACTCCAGTTCGTCTTACTTATCGGAATCCCTTAGATTTTCAACTCTATAAGTCGAATGTATTCGACAGTCTTTTTGTTATCTGAAGCACTTGATGTGCATTACACTTTCTTGTAACCCAAACTAGAGTTATCCAATCCTAACACTTGTGCTGAATTCTTATAATCTCGTCATAGTCCGCGTAATCTTACCTTGACGACATTGAACGTTCTTATTATCCTCGACAATTCCATTGAATTCTTATATTTGATCTTTGCCTTATACAACGGCATCCTACATATATGGTTTTACCATAATAATACCACTCTTTAATGAGAGCAAACTACCGTACTACCTCCATTATACAAATAAAAGGAGGAGACATCCTGGTGTGTTACTTCCATAATCTTAATCATTGCTTCCACTACGGAATTCCTCAAGGGCTCGTGAAATCATACTGATTACCCGCGTTCTGATTCGATTGATCTACGACATTACTTATCTTAATAACTTAGAAATCCTTCTTCATACTAGGAGTTTGCCAATCTCCCATCATTCTTGTCACAACTTATTCTCATTTTCTTACCGTAGCATAAATGTTTTCTACACCGATAATCCCAAACTCATAGGAGTTTAGTCCAAGTGATGAGTGGCTTAAGTCGTCTCACATATCATTATATAATATATTTCATAACATACAACTTACATGTATAAGCGAACACATGTACACTATACATTACCTCATCTTTGTCCAACTAACGGGACATCATTCTTAATCTTAACATATTTGAGACACTACCACATCAATTGGGAAATCTTTCTTACTCTTAACACATTTCGTAACATCCGGGATTTGCCTTTCAACTGGCTTGCCAGGTTTGCCCCGCCAATGTTACTCATGTTTATTCTTAAGTATACAACAACCTATACTGTAAATATATGGTTACAATTCACCGGTATCACAAACTTATTTCTCGTTCTAGACGTCGAATTCAAAATCCTTATTTTCAACAGAAAACTCTGCTTGATTGCTACACAATAGCACACTCAGTCTTTAATCCTTTAATCATAACTTGAAATTACGCAGCCCTTTACCGTTGACTACGAATAACTTTTAATCTACGTAAAAGTTCTCCGTCCTTTACTGGTGAACATTAAGTTCAAGACTTCCGAAATCTTCGGCTAACATAGGTTAACATAACATGGTTACAACATGGAATTGAACTCACTTGCCACTGCATTGTCGTATCTGATCAAGGCCTCTATTCAAATATTTCATTCCTCATGGATTTCGAGGTTTTAAAGTATCTATCAACTTAACTTCCATAACTTTCCATTAGAAATCATGATATGTTCAAGTCGCTTATACTTACTACTACTCCATATAATAAGAATTAAGCACTTAACATCTTCTCATACTCTAAGCCTCAGCTTAGCGTTGTTCATTATATCATTCTTGGATTACCACTCCGCTGCGCCACTCTGATTTTTAACACTCGAGTTAGCATCAGAGGAAAACTTCACTATTATCGTATAAAATTCCATCGATCAATCATTTTACTCTATCACTTTGTAATCACTGTAGCATATTTGTCTGACGTTACCATTTCTCTAGGTCAACTCTTCATGTAGAATCATCAAACATTGCAGAAACCCGACTGGAAATATCTCTGAGGTAGCTTAAATTCATGTACATCCATTTGTGACAACTTCTAAAAACACTTATAGCTTCTGACAGTTCATACCTTTCATTTGAGTCTTGTTACTATTCGCTCTTTCTTTATCCGTAATGATTTCATATCCATAATCTTCCCGGGACAACTTTGGTCTCCTTAGCTCTATCATGTTCCTTAAGTTACCCTTGAGTTTCTACGGAACAATCCGTCCTGGAAAGTTCCAAATTCTTACCGGTTCTCTAGAACGCCCAACATAGGTTGCGTTTTCTTCGAGTGCCCGATTAATCGATCTTAAACTTTTGCACATTATCATAATCCATTGGATTCTTCCAGTAACTCGTTATTGTATTCACAATTCAAATCCATACCTTATTACTGCCCTCGGAAACTTATCAATACGAGGTGATCTCTTTCTGTTCTATAATATTTGTGGAAGAAAACTCTTCAGTTAAGAACATATAACTCCTTAGCATTAACCTCAATCCTAAACTTTCATGTTCAAGACGATTCTCCGTATATAAAATCTCAACATAATTTCTCGGCTGAAATCCCGATCATCCCTCTATACTGGTCTACTATAACCTTGTGTTTTCTTGAACTTGCCTTCTTTAACCAATCAAGGAAATTCAACACTGTTCGTCTAATCAAGAGTGTTCAACTTAATTCGTCCATCAGCATACTAAATTCCAGCAACTTATTATTTATTATCCAACCTTCATTAAGTAATATTCCGGTTAAGCTTAACTTATTTCCAATCTTCTTACTAATAAGCAATATCTGAAAATTTGATTCTCACTTCGATATGCAACAGGTCTTATTATCACCACTTATTCATCCATCTTAGTTCTCAAGCTGCATATCATCTCCTCTTCTTATTTCACAAATCTGGTTCAGGAGACGTGGCTGATCTGATGGGGTCAAACTTACTTGTGATTCATACCCAATAACCACACTTGAGTGGTTAGTTTCATCTGTCCAAATTACTCACGTAATCCATAATTAATCCTCTTAACTGTCCGGACATTTAAATCTCATCCGATTCAAGTTCGATACTTCAACTCTGTACTCAGAATTGTTACTTAGTCCACACTTCACTTTAACTTCTCAAACTACCGTTTCCGTCACTCCTTAGAGCATTCCATGATTCCTTAATCCTTATGTCTTCCGCAGACGAGGCATCGTCCAACGATGCGTCCAACTGGGTTGAGGCACTGCACCTCACTGTTAAATATCCTTTATGTCTCTAAGACCTTGCCACTATCAGGCTTCGTCACTTTACAGTTTGATGGCCACCATTTGGCATAAATACTTCTTCGCCAATTCTGTCTTAAAATTCTGTCAATATAGTCTTCGCCCTTCATACACTTCATTCTTCCTTGGTCACATTCAGCTCTCGGACATTTATCCTAACTGTCACATACTAGACTGAGTTGATCAGGCTCAACTAGATGTGACCTTTAGAACAATATCCGGAACCCAATGGTCCCACTACTTTTATTGAAACTTTAATGACCCAAGGCACGGTCTGAATCGACCTGCTCTGATACCAATTGTAACACCCACACTAAATTATCTAGAATATTTAGCATGCGTATTAATCTGATATCGGATACATTAAAATTTACAATAATTAATATATACAAACCACTGAATGAGTACAATTTGCTCGTTTACATAAATATCCAAATATCATATAATACATGTTCATATACAATCATAAAATCTGACAACCTCCTGAGCTTGCTTTGACGAGCATCTGCACTCCATCCAGCGTCTTCCTGAAGATCTTCATGAACATCACCTGATAACCTATGAACCTGCACCAGAAGGATTGGGGTGAGACATACGTCTCAGTGAGCTCCAACCCAACCTACTGTTGGCAACCACGGGGGAAACCTAGGGTCGCCGTGCCTACTCTTAGCGATCTTGGGGATACCTACGATCGCCGGCTTTCTCTACATATTTCGCGATCAAGGGGGAACCTAGGATCGCTACTTGTCTTAATTATATGCTTATCATAATCTTGTCTTAAACTCATCTTATACTTGTCATTTACATAACTTTATGCTTAGTGATCGAGGGGGATTCTATGATCACTTGATGTTGTCTATAACTGCTTTGTCTTAACTCTTAGTACATAATACGTATTCTTATTCATCTTTCATATCATAAGGTTAGAAGTTAGCGTTGAACAAACAATCATTATCTTGGTTCATTTTACGGAGTGCATCCGGGTGGAGTAACCCCGAAGTACATCTCCCTTCTTACCGGTGAAAATTCCTATCATATCAGGCTAACACCGGACTCCTCTTATCTTTGTGTGGCTGCTCTCGCGAGCGGTAACTTCACCGTCCCAGCTGCCATTTAAGGCGGTAACTTCACGGGGACCCCCTGTATACTAACTGACGAGCAGACAGGAGACACATTAACTTTATAGACTTGGATGTGTAGCTGCCCTCACGAGCGGTAACTTCACCGTTCCGGCTGCCATTAAAGGCGGTAACTTCACAGGAACCCCTCGTATACTAACTGGCGAGCATACGAGAGACACATCAAGCCCATCTTATAATTAATTCTCATTCTTTAAAATAATAGTCTTATAATTTACGTGTGGATAGCCCTTTCGGAGAAATCCCATCCGGCATAATCCGGAGTCTGATGAACACGTATATTCTTTAACATTAAATTCTTACTTAAGTTCGTATGTACATCTTATTCATTCATATTCTCGTGCATAACTAAAGCACTCTCTAAAGCTTAACCTACTAGAGGTTCTTAACTATAAGCATATATCATTCTTGTGCTTAGAACATGATGAGTACCATCTTAATTCTCTTTAACCTATAATAGGTTTCTAAACTTGAATACTATAACATTCTTGGCTTGCTGGTACATAATTGAGTGTTTGAGAATTGTCTAGTAAGGGATAACCTCAATACTAGGTCCTATACCTCTCTATGATAACTTGTGGATTAAGGCATCCATCCTCTCAAACTTGTGCTCTAATATAATCATCTAAACCTTCTCAAGAATAGGTCTTTAAATGCTCTTTAGCAATGCTTAATCATTACATGTTGATCCTTGAGTCCGAAGCAGTATTGGATAGCTGAAACGGTGCAAGTAAAGATGAAAAATTTCATGATCCTGTCCCCTTCAAAATCGTGACACGATTTGGCAATCGTGTCACGATTTCATGCCCAGAAATCGTGTTGGTTTCTGTTTGTAAAATCGTGACACGCTGGTAAAATCGTGACACGATTTTACCTGCAGTTGGACAGCATAGGGCTAGTTCAAAACATGTTTTCCACCATTTTTGGTCTATCCAATCATGCCCAAGCATCATACAATTTTAAAGGGATAATTTCTAATGCTTATCAACAGAATACAACATGTAATAATCGAGGATTGCTAGCAAAATAGGATTAGGCTCAAATGTTCATAACTTCGATCATCATACAAATATTCATTAAACTCAACATGGTGGGTTCTAAAACCCCTAGGGAACTCACCTTGATGCTAGCTTTACTCCTTGCCAAGCTTCTAATCACTAAACTCAAGCTTGAAAACCAAAGCTCTAACTCTTCTCTTGATACTTTCTTGTTCTTCTTTCCTTTCTCTTGTTCTAAGCTTCCTACCAAGCTTGCCTTGCAAGATTTCTCACTAGATTTTGATTGAAGTTTGGATGGATGTTGGCTAGGTGAGGGAGGGCGTGTGAGATTGAGAGAAGGAAGGAGAGGGCTGAATTTTGGAAGAGTATAGAAGAATGTAGAAAGATGGTAAGATTATCTTACCTCTTATTTTTAAACAAATCTTCCATTTCAACTTAATTACCAAAATGCCATTCCACTTAATTACTAAATTGCCATGCTTGCTTCACAAGGTTCCAACACTAATAATTGATACTTATAAGCGGGATATTACCCTTGCCATATAAATAAACCCATTAACTGACAATTTACCAAATTGTCCTTTGCTTAAAACATTTCTGACACATCGTCTTAATACTAATAATTGTTCGAGTCTTAGGCGGGATGTTACAATCTACCCCCCTTAAAGAAATTTCGTCCTCGAAATTTAGAATCCACTATCATACATGAATTAATATCCCATATTACTTCCTTCATTAGCCAAGACTCCAGTTCGTCTTACTTATCGGAATCCCTTAGATTTTCAACTCTATAAGTCGAATGTATTCGACAGTCTTTTTGTTATCTGAAGCACTTGATGTGCATTACACTTTCTTGTAACCCAAACTAGAGTTATCCAATCCTAACACTTGTGCTGAATTCTTATAATCTCGTCATAGTCCGCGTAATCTTACCTTGACGACATTGAACGTTCTTATTATCCTCGACAATTCCATTGAATTCTTATATTCGATCTTTGCCTTATACAACGGCATCCTACATATATGGTTTTACCATAATAATACCACTCTTTAATGAGAGTAAACTACCGCACTACCTCCATTATACAAATAAAAGGAGGAGACATCCTGGTGTGTTACTTCCATAATCTTAATCATTGCTTCCACTACGGAATTCCTCAAGGGCTCGTGAAATCATACTGATTACCCGCGTTCTGATTCGATTGATCTACGACATTACTTATCTTAATAACTTAGAAATCCTTCTTCATACTAGGAGTTTGCCAATCTCCCATCATTCTTGTCACAACTTATTCTCATTTTCTTACCGTAGCATAAATGTTTTCTACACCGATAATCCCAAACTCATAGGAGTTTAGTCCAAGTGATGAGTGGCTTAAGTCGTCTCACATATCATTATATAATATATTTCATAACATACAACTTACATGTATAAGCGAACACATGTACACTATACATTACCTCATCTTTGTCCAACTAACGGGACATCATTCTTAATCTTAACATATTTGAGACACTACCACATCAATTGGGAAATCTTTCTTACTCTTAACACATTTCGTAACATCCGGGATTTGCCTTTCAACTGGCTTGCCAGGTTTGCCCCGCCAATGTTACTCATGTTTATTCTTAAGTATACAACAACCTATACTGTAAATATATGGTTACAATTCACCGGTATCACAAACTTATTTCTCGTTCTAGACGTCGAATTCAAAATCCTTATTTTCAACAGAAAACTCTGCTTGATTGCTACACAATAGCACACTCAGTCTTTAATCCTTTAATCATAACTTGAAATTACGCAGCCCTTTACCGTTGACTACGAATAACTTTTAATCTACGTAAAAGTTCTCCGTCCTTTACTGGTGAACATTAAGTTCAAGACTTCCGAAATCTTCGGCTAACATAGGTTAACATAACATGGTTACAACATGGAATTGAACTCACTTGCCACTGCATTGTCGTATCTGATCAAGGCCTCTATTCAAATATTTCATTCCTCATGGATTTCGAGGTTTTAAAGTATCTATCAACTTAACTTCCATAACTTTCCATTAGAACTCATGATATGTTCAAGTCGCTTATACTTACTACTACTCCATATAATAAGAATTAAGCACTTAACATCTTCTCATACTCTAAGCCTCAGCTTAGCGTTGTTCATTATATCATTCTTGGATTACCACTCCGCTGCGCCACTCTGATTTTTAACACTCGAGTTAGCATCAGAGGAAAACTTCACTATTATCGTATAAAATTCCATCGATCAATCATTTTACTCTATCACTTTGTAATCACTGTAGCATATTTGTCTGACGTTACCATTTCTCTAGGTCAACTCTTCATGTAGAATCATCAAACATTGCAGAAACCCGACTGGAAATATCTCTGAGGTAGCTTAAATTCATGTACATCCATTTGTGACAACTTCTAAAAACACTTATAGCTTCTGACAGTTCATACCTTTCATTTGAGTCTTGTTACTATTCGCTCTTTCTTTATCCGTAATGATTTCATATCCATAATCTTCCCGGGACAACTTTGGTCTCCTTAGCTCTATCATGTTCCTTAAGTTACCCTTGAGTTTCTACGGAACAATCCGTCCTGGAAAGTTCCAAATTCTTACCGGTTCTCTAGAACGCCCAACATAGGTTGCGTTTTCTTCGAGTGCCCGATTAATCGATCTTAAACTTTTGCACATTATCATAATCCATTGGATTCTTCCAGTAACTCGTTATTGTATTCACAATTCAAATCCATACCTTATTACTGCCCTCGGAAACTTATCAATACGAGGTGATCTCTTTCTGTTCTATAATATTTGTGGAAGAAAACTCTTCAGTTAAGAACATATAACTCCTTAGCATTAACCTCAATCCTAAACTTTCATGTTCAAGACGATTCTCCGTATATAAAATCTCAACATAATTTCTCGGCTGAAATCCCGATCATCCCTCTATACTGGTCTACTATAACCTTGTGTTTTCTTGAACTTGCCTTCTTTAACCAATCAAGGAAATTCAACACTGTTCGTCTAATCAAGAGTGTTCAACTTAATTCGTCCATCAGCATACTAAATTCCAGCAACTTATTATTTATTATCCAACCTTCATTAAGTAATATTCCGGTTAAGCTTAACTTATTTCCAATCTTCTTACTAATAAGCAATATCTGAAAATTTGATTCTCACTTCGATATGCAACAGGTCTTATTATCACCACTTATTCATCCATCTTAGTTCTCAAGCTGCATATCATCTCCTCTTCTTATTTCACAAATCTGGTTCAGGAGACGTGGCTGATCTGATGGGGTCAAACTTACTTGTGATTCATACCCAATAACCACACTTGAGTGGTTAGTTTCATCTGTCCAAATTACTCACGTAATCCATAATTAATCCTCTTAACTGTCCGGACATTTAAATCTCATCCGATTCAAGTTCGATACTTCAACTCTGTACTCAGAATTGTTACTTAGTCCACACTTCACTTTAACTTCTCAAACTACCGTTTCCGTCACTCCTTAGAGCATTCCATGATTCCTTAATCCTTATGTCTTCCGCAGACGAGGCATCGTCCAACGATGCGTCCAACTGGGTTGAGGCACTGCACCTCACTGTTAAATATCCTTTATGTCTCTAAGACCTTGCCACTATCAGGCTTCGTCACTTTACAGTTTGATGGCCACCATTTGGCATAAATACTTCTTCGCCAATTCTGTCTTAAAATTCTGTCAATATAGTCTTCGCCCTTCATACACTTCATTCTTCCTTGGTCACATTCAGCTCTCGGACATTTATCCTAACTGTCACATACTAGACTGAGTTGATCAGGCTCAACTAGATGTGACCTTTAGAACAATATCCGGAACCCAATGGTCCCACTACTTTTATTGAAACTTTAATGACCCAAGGCACGGTCTGAATCGACCTGCTCTGATACCAATTGTAACACCCACACTAAATTATCTAGAATATTTAGCATGCGTATTAATCTGATATCGGATACATTAAAATTTACAATAATTAATATATACAAACCACTGAATGAGTACAATTTGCTCGTTTACATAAATATCCAAATATCATATAATACATGTTCATATACAATCATAAAATCTGACAACCTCCTGAGCTTGCTTTGACGAGCATCTGCACTCCATCCAGCGTCTTCCTGAAGATCTTCATGAACATCACCTGATAACCTATGAACCTGCACCAGAAGGATTGGGGTGAGACATACGTCTCAGTGAGCTCCAACCCAACCTACTGTTGGCAACCACGGGGGAAACCTAGGGTCGCCGTGCCTACTCTTAGCGATCTTGGGGATACCTACGATCGCCGGCTTTCTCTACATATTTCGCGATCAAGGGGGAACCTAGGATCGCTACTTGTCTTAATTATATGCTTATCATAATCTTGTCTTAAACTCATCTTATACTTGTCATTTACATAACTTTATGCTTAGTGATCGAGGGGGATTCTATGATCACTTGATGTTGTCTATAACTGCTTTGTCTTAACTCTTAGTACATAATACGTATTCTTATTCATCTTTCATATCATAAGGTTAGAAGTTAGCGTTGAACAAACAATCATTATCTTGGTTCATTTTACGGAGTGCATCCGGGTGGAGTAACCCCGAAGTACATCTCCCTTCTTACCGGTGAAAATTCCTATCATATCAGGCTAACACCGGACTCCTCTTATCTTTGTGTGGCTGCTCTCGCGAGCGGTAACTTCACCGTCCCAGCTGCCATTTAAGGCGGTAACTTCACGGGGACCCCCTGTATACTAACTGACGAGCAGACAGGAGACACATTAACTTTATAGACTTGGATGTGTAGCTGCCCTCACGAGCGGTAACTTCACCGTTCCGGCTGCCATTAAAGGCGGTAACTTCACAGGAACCCCTCGTATACTAACTGGCGAGCATACGAGAGACACATCAAGCCCATCTTATAATTAATTCTCATTCTTTAAAATAATAGTCTTATAATTTACGTGTGGATAGCCCTTTCGGAGAAATCCCATCTGGCATAATCCGGAGTCTGATGAACACGTATATTCTTTAACATTAAATTCTTACTTAAGTTCGTATGTACATCTTATTCATTCATATTCTCGTGCATAACTAAAGCACTCTCTAAAGCTTAACCTACTAGAGGTTCTTAACTATAAGCATATATCATTCTTGTGCTTAGTACATGATGAGTACCATCTTAATTCTCTTTAACCTATAATAGGTTTCTAAACTTGAATACTATAACATTCTTGGCTTGCTGGTACATAATTGAGTGTTTGAGAATTGTCTAGTAAGGGATAACCTCAATACTAGGTCCTATACCTCTCTATGATAACTTGTGGATTAAGGCATCCATCCTCTCAAACTTGTGCTCTAATATAATCATCTAAACCTTCTCAAGAATAGGTCTTTAAATGCTCTTTAGCAATGCTTAATCATTACATGTTGATCCTTGAGTCCGAAGCAGTATTGGATAGCTGAAACGGTGCAAGTAAAGATGAAAAATTTCATGATCCTGTCCCCTTCAAAATCGTGACACGATTTGGCAATCGTGTCACGATTTCATGCCCAGAAATCGTGTTGGTTTCTGCCTGTAAAATCGTGACACGCTGGTAAAATCGTGACACGATTTTACCTGCAGTTGGACAGCATAGGGCTAGTTCAAAACATGTTTTCCACCATTTTTGGTCTATCCAATCATGCCCAAGCATCATACAATTTTAAAGGGATAATTTCTAATGCTTATCAACAGAATACAACATGTAATAATCGAGGATTGCTAGCAAAATACGATTAGGCTCAAATGTTCATAACTTCGATCATCATACAAATATTCATTAAACTCAACATGGTGGGTTCTAAAACCCCTAGGGAACTCACCTTGATGCTAGCTTTACTCCTTGCCAAGCTTCTAATCACTAAACTCAAGCTTGAAAACCAAAGCTCTAACTCTTCTCTTGATACTTTCTTGTTCTTCTTTCCTTTCTCTTGTTCTAAGCTTCCTACCAAGCTTGCCTTGCAAGATTTCTCACTAGATTTTGATTGAAGTTTGGATGGATGTTGGCTAGGTGAGGGAGGGCGTGTGAGATTGAGAGAAGGAAGGAGAGGGCTGAATTTTGGAAGAGTATAGAAGAATGTAGAAAGATGGTAAGATTATCTTACCTCTTATTTTTAAACAAATCTTCCATTTCAACTTAATTACCAAAATGCCATTCCACTTAATTACTAAATTGCCATGCTTGCTTCACAAGGTTCCAACACTAATAATTGATACTTATAAGTGGGATATTACCCTTGCCATATAAATAAACCCATTAACTGACAATTTACCAAATTGCCATTTGCTTAAAACATTTCTGACACATCGTCTTAATACTAATAATTGTTCGAGTCTTAGGCGGGATGTTACAAAATAGGAGAAAACTGGACCCAAAGTCTGATGAAGGTATATTTTTGGGATATTCAGTGAACAGCAGAGCCTATATGGTGTTTAACTCAAGAACCAAAGTTGTGATGGAGTCCATAAATGTTGTAATTGATGATCTGTCTGCTGAGAATGAAAGGGATGGGTCTGAAGTTATTCCAGAGTCTGAAGCCTCAGAAGAACAAACTTTAGAAGCAGAAAATCATCCAGAGTCTAAAGATGCAGAAGTTCATCCAGAACATGTTCCTACTTCTAAAGGGCCATCAATTAGAGTTCAGAACGATCATCCTAAAGAGCTAATCATTGGGAGTTTGGATCAAGGGGTCAGAACCAGAAGTTCAGAGGCTGCTGCTACTGATTCATGTTTTGTGTCAAAACTTGAACCAAAAAATGTGAAAGAAGCCCTAACTGATGAATTTTGGATTGAAGCCATGCAAGATGAGTTAAATCAATTCAAAAGGAGTGAAGTGTGGGATCTGGTTCCAAGACCTGAAGGGTTGAATGTGATTGAGACTAAGTGGATATACAAGAATAAAACAGATGAAAATGGTACTGTGGTCAGAAACAAGGCAAGGTTAGTTGCTCAAGGTTATACTCAAGTAGAGCGACTTAATTTTGATGAGACCTTTGCACCTGTGGCCAGACTAGAGTCCATAAGATTACTGTTGGGTGTATCCTGCATTCTAAAATTCAAGCTATTCCAGATGGATGTGAAGAGTGCATTTCTGAATGGATATTTGCAAGAAGAAGTATATGTTGAACAGCCTAAGGGTTTTATGGATCATCAGTTTCCAGATCATGTGTACAAGTTGAAGAAAGCCTTATATGGATTAAAGCAAGCACCAAGAGCTTGCTATGAAAGACTGACTCAGTTTCTTTTGGCTCAAGGATACAGAAAAGGTGGTTCTGATAAAACTTTATTTGTGAAAGATGAGAGTGGAAGTCTGATGATTGCTCAGATCTATGTAGATGATATTGTGTTTGGTGGAATATCTGACAAAATGGTTAAGTTGTTTGTCCAGCAAATGCAGTCAGAGTTTGAAATGAGTTTGGTTAGTGAGCTGACATATTTTCTTGGACTGCAAGTTAAGCAAATGGAAAATACAATCTTTATTTCTCAGAGTAAATATGCTAAGAATACTGTGAAGAAGTTTGGAATGGAATCTGCTGCTCATAAGAGGACACCTGCTGCTACTCATCTGAAATTAACTAAGGATGAGCATGGAGTTTCAGTACATCAAAGCCAATATAGAAGTATGATAGGAAGCTTATTGTACTTGACAGCAAGCAGACCTGATATCACCTTTGCTGTTGGAGTTTGTGCAAGATATCAAGCTGATCCTAAAATAAGCCATTTAACTCAAGTTAAGAGAATACTGAAATATGTGAATAGCACAAGTGATTATGGAATCATGTATTCTCATAGTTCAAGTTCTGAATTAATGGAATATTGTGATGCTGACTGGGCTGGAAGTGCTGATGACAGAAAGAGCACATCAGGAGGTTGTTTCTTTCTAGGAAATAATTTAATTTCCTGGTTCAGCAAGAAACAAAACTGTGTTTCCTTATCAACTGCTGAGGCTGAATACATTGCTGCTGGGAGTAGTTGTTCACAACTGGTTTGGATGAAGCAGATGCTTGAAGAGTATAACATTGAACAAGGAACTATGACCCTGTTTTGTGACAATTTGAGTGCAATTAACATTTCTAAGAACCCCATTCAGCACAGCAGAACTAAACATATAGATATCAGACATCATTTTATTAGTAACCTTGTGGAAGATAAGATTATTCAGCTGGAACATGTGGACACTGAGAATCAAATTGCTGACATTTTCACAAAAGCTTTGGATGCTAAACAGTTTGACAAGCTAAGAAGCAAGTTAGGTGTGTGTTTACATGAAGAATTATAGCAATTAAAGCAAACTAGATGTGAGGAAGATAGAGTACCTGCCAGTTTTGCTAATGCTAAGTGTGTTCCTGATCCTGAGTCTGAGTGTGACACTGGGACAGATTTTGAAGATGTTTGTGCAGTTTTTATTCCCTATGTTGAGTCTGAGATTTGTCATAATTTTGTGGCTAAAAAGGGGGAGAAAAACCTGTGTTGGTATTCAGAATGTTTTCAGAAGTCTATGTTTCAGAAGCTGACAGAAGAATTTCTCAGAATTCAGTATTTTCAAAATTTTCAGTTGCAATTCATCCAGAGCTATGCAGATGTACTTGAGGGGGAGTATATGTGTGTCTCAGGGGGAGTGCATGAATGTTATGTACCTGAGTGTGCAGTGTTGCTTCATCTTCAAGTTTCAGAAGTGTTTCAGTTCAGAAGCCACTACAGTTCAGAAGTAAGGGGGAGTTTTTATGTTTTAGTGAGTTGCAGGGGGAGAGTTCAGGTGTTGGAGTGTTTGTTCATATGATTATGTATTTTGAAGCTTCAGGGGGAGTGTTCTATGATGTTTATATGTTTAGATATCCTGAAGTGGTGCTGAGTTGGTTCAGAAGCTGTTATGTGTGCTTCAGAGGTTCAGAAGCTTAAGTTGATGGTTTATCATAGCACAGAGTGTGTTTGTCCACTGCTTAGCTCTATGTTATGAGTTCTGTATAATTTATGGAGTTCTTCATTGCTAAGATTGTTTATGTTGAATTGAAGAGCTCATCATCTGTGGAACATTGGTTTTAGCCAAAAAATTTGCCAAAGGGGGAGATTGTTGAGTTTTTTAGAGTTGGCTTCATGTTTTGGCAAATCCAATGTGTTGAATAGAAGCATCTCCATGTTTAGAACAAGTCTTCAGTTGCAAGGTTTTTGATTTGAAGCTGTTCAGAAGCTGAAAATTTCTTCAGAAGCTGAAAGTTTCTTCAGACGCTGAAATGAGAGTCTGAAGCATCAGACGCACTGTAGCACGTGTTGACTTTTGTTGACTTCATCAGAAGCTGCAATTTTTCAAATTATTTTTGCGCAAATCTTTGCAAGATTTATTGAGGATTTATCCTCGCATATTGCTTCTAGAATGCTGATTGATTTGGTGAAGATTTATTGAAGATTTGGCTGGGTTTTATGTAGTTCGTATTTTTCTGCAGAATCTTTATGAAGATACATTGCTGGTTTATTTGTTTCCTTATTGGATCATTCATAATTCAGAAACAAATCTAATTCAGAAGATTGGCTACAGAATTAAGAAGAGCTACAGAATTCTATAAAAGGAGGTTGCTGCTATGTTTTCAAGACACACGAATTATTGAAGAAAATCAGAGATATTGAGTCTTAGAGTTTTTTTTAGCTTTTAGCTTTATTTGTGCACCACTCTATTGAGTTGGTTTAGGTGTTTTATTGAGTTGTAATCACTCTAAGCCTGTAGGTACGAGTGCAGTTTATGTATTGAAGTGTGTTCTTCAAAACAGGGTAGATTTCAGAAGTTGTTTAAGTGACTGGGTTTAGTTACTTGAATAGGAAGTTAGACGTTTTCTAATACTCAACGTGTTGGGTAGAATTCAGACTAGGAGGAAGTTAATTGCTTAGGCTGGGAACTGGGTGTTCAGTGTCTTGAGTCATAAGGATTAAATTCCTATAGTGGAATTCCTTCCTGGATTGGTATCCCCCAGTGTAGGAGGTGTTTACTCCGAACTGGGTTAACAAACCTTGTGCCTTTTATCTTTCCTGCACTTTTATTTTCTTGCTTTTACATTGTGTTTGTGTGTGCTCTGTTTTAGCAAGCTATTGTGCCCTGCATTGTGTTTTTAATCTGTCCAGCCAGAATTTCAATTGGTATCAGAGCAGGCACCCTGTCTGTGTTTTGGGTGAGATCCAGAGTATTGTTTTTTGGCAAGCATGGATAGAGAAGGAGGTTATGTCAATAGACCACCCCTACTAGATGGCACAAACTATGAGTATTGGAAGTCTAGGATGTGTGCTTTCTTAAAATCTATTGACAGCAGGACTTGGAAAGCTGTGATTAAAGGCTGGGATCATCCTGTGGTGTTAGACAAAGATGGGAACAAAACTGAGGTTCTGAAGCCTGAAGAAGAATGGACCAAAGCTGAAGATGATTTGTCACTTGGAAATTCAAAAGCTTTGAATGAAATTTTCAATGGTGTGGACCAGAATATGTTCAGACTCATCAAGCAATGTACAGTTGCAAAGGATGCCTGGGAAATTTTAAAAATAACTCATGAAGGAACCTCTAAAGTCAAGATGTCCAGACTCCAGTTGCTGACTACTAAGTTTAAGAACCTGAAGATGAAGGAGGATGAAAATATCCAGGATTTCTACATGAATGTGCTGGATATGGCAAATTCCTTTGATTCACTTGGGGAAAAGATGTCTGATGAAAAAATAGTAAGAAAAATCTCAGGTCCCTGCCCAGAAGATTTGATATGAAGGTTACAGCCATAGAAGAAGCTCATGACATCACCACCATGAAGGTTGAGGAGCTGATTGGGTCTTTGTTAAATTTTGAGACTGCATTCTGCAAATAGGCTGAAAAGAAAGGGAAAGGAGTAGCATTTGCAGTTAATTCAGGAGCTGATGATCAACAAGAATCTGATGAGGAGGATAGTGATTTATCAGAAGCTCTAGTGTTGCTTGGAAAACAATTCAACAAAATTCTGAAGAAGGTGGATAGAAAATCCAAGACCAAAGGTCAGAATTTTAGATTCAATAACAAGAAGCAACAAACTGATGAGAAGAAGACCAAGTCTGAGGAGAAAAATAACCAAGCCAAAGGTGTGCAGTGCTTTGAGTGTGAGGGGTATGGACATATCAAGTCTGAATGTCCTACTTTTCTTAAGAAGCAGAAGAAAAGCCTAGCTGTTTCATGGTCTGATGAAGATTCAGAAGAAGATTTTGAGAATGAATCTGCTAAGGGTGACACAAGTCTGATGGTTAAGCTACAGTCTCAAAAGTCAGAAGCTTTCTTTAAGAATGAAGTAGATTTAGGGTCTGAGACTTTTTCTGAGCCTGACTCAGAGTCTGAAGCTTCATCTGTGTCAGAAGTTGCAAAGTCCTCATATGATGAACTGGCTGACAACTACATAAAGCTTTATACCAGAAGTGCTGAAGTTTGCAAACAAGTTCTGGATCAGAAGGAGGCTATATGGCAACTGGAGGCTGAAAAAGGTGAACTGTTGGTTCAAAATTCAGAATTAAAAGAAGAAGTAAGCCAACTAAATTCCCAACTTGAGAACATGAAAAAGCAGGTGAAGATGATGAATACTGCTACTGATGTGTTGGAGGAGATCTTAGATGCTCAGAAACAAGGAAAACATAAGGGCTTAGGTTTTGTGGATGAGAATCTGAACCTCAAGCAGAAAAATCCAGTTAAACAGTTTGTTCCTGCTACTCAAAATTTTAATCCTATGATTGGAACATCTAAAATGAGACCTCAAAAACAAGCCCAGATGCAAGGTCAGAAGCAGACTCAGATGAGACCTCAGAAGCAAGTCCAGATGCAAGGACAAAAGCATGTTCAGATGCAACCTTAGAAGCATGTTCAGATGCAACCCCAGAAGTTCAACAGAAGAAGGAGGAATCATACCTGGACCTGTCATCATTGTGGTAAGAAGGGGCATATTAAACCTTTTTGCTTTAAACTGTATGGCTATCCTGAACACTTTCAATATAGAAGAGTGCAACCAGCAGTAGCTAGACATAATGTTCAGAAGGTGTGGAAACCTAAAGTTCAGAATGTTGGCCTTATTGCTCATACCTCATTGAGAGCCACTTCTAGAGATGACTGGTACTTTGATAGTGGTTGTTCAAGACACATGACTGGTGTGAAGAAGCTGCTGAGCAATATAAAACCATATTCCAGAAGCTATGTGACATTTGGTGATGGAGCAAAAGGTGAGATTCTGGGTATTGGTGATCTAATCAGTGAAGGTTTGCCTAGATTGAATGATGTGATGTTGGTGAAAGGATTGACCTCTAATCTGATCAGTATTAGCCAGCTATGTGATCAGGATTTAAAAGTGAATTTCAACAAGCAAGAGTGTATTGTTACTGATCAGGAAGATAAGGTTCAGATGAGGGGCTGTAGATCCAAAGATAACTGCTATTTATGGGTGTCTGAAGAAGAAAGAAGCCTGACTTCTTGTCTCATGAGCTCATAAGAGGAAGTCAGACTCTGGCACCAGAAACTGGGACATCTGCATCTGAAAGGCATGAAAAAAATCCTAAGTACTGAAGCTATCAGAGGTGTACCTAATCTGAAGATCAATGAGGACAATGTTTGTGGTGATTGTCAAATTGGGAAACAAACAAGAAAGTCTCATCCCAGATTAGTTCACTAGGTAACTACTAAAGTACTAGAACTTGTTCATATGGATTTAATGGGGCCTATGCAAGTAGAAAGTATTGGAGGTAAAAGGTATGCATTTGTTATGGTTGATGACTACTCAAGATCCACATGGATTAACTTTGTTAGAGAGATGTCTGATACTTTTGAAGTGTTTAAAGAGTTGTGCATTCAATTACAAAGAGAGAAAGATTGTGGTATTGTCAGAATCAGAAGTGATCATGGCAAAGAGTTTGAAAACAAGAGTTTTTTTGAGTTCTGTGCCTCTGAAGGTATAAAACATGAGTTTTCTGCACCTATTACACCTCAGCAAAATGGTGTAGTTGAGAGGAAAAATAGGACTTTAGCAGAATGTGCAAGAGTAATGCTGCATGCTAAGAAGCTACCATATATGTTTTGGGCTGAAGCTATGAATACTGCCTGTTATATTCATAATAGAGTCACTTTGAAAAAGGGAACAGCTTGTACCTTATATGAATTGTGGAAAGGAAGAAAGCCAACTGTGAAATACTTTCATGTGTTTGGGAGCAGATGTTACATTTTGGCTGATAGAGAAAATAGGAGAAAACTGGACCCAAAGTCTGATGAAGGTATATTTTTGGGATATTCAGTGAACAGCAGAGCCTATAGGGTGTTTAACTCAAGAACCAAAGTTGTGATGGAGTCCATAAATGTTGTAATTGATGATCTGTCTGCTGAGAATGAAAGGGATGGGTCTGAAGTTATTCCAGAGTCTGAAGCCTCAGAAGAACAAACTTTAGAAGAAGAAAATCATCCAGAGTCTGAAGATGCAGAAGTTCATCCAGAACATGTTCCTACTTCTAAAGGGCCATCAATTAGAGTTCAGAAGGATCATCCTAAAGAGCTAATCATTGGGAGTTTGGATCAAGGGGTCAGAACCAGAAGTTCAGAGGATGCTGCTACTGATTCATGTTTTGTGTCAAAATTTGAACCAAAAAATGTGAAAGAAGCCCTAACTGATGAATTTTGGATTGAAGCCATGCAAGATGAGTTGAATCAATTCAAAAGGAGTGAAGTGTGGGATCTGGTTCCAAGACCTGAAGGGTTGAATGTGATTGAGACTAAGTGGATATACAAGAATAAAACAGATGAAAATGGTACTGTGGTCAGAAACAAGGCAAGGTTAGTTGCTCAAGGTTATACTCAAGTAGAGGGACTTGATTTTGATGAGACCTTTGCACCTGTGGCCAGACTAGAGTCCATAAGATTACTGTTGGGTGTATCCTGCATTCTAAAATTCAAGCTATTCCAGATGGATGTGAAGAGTGCATTTCTGAATGGATATTTGCAAGAAGAAGTATATGTTGAACAGCCTAAGGGTTTTATGGATCATCAGTTTCCAGATCATGTGTACAAGTTGAAGAAAGCCTTATATGGATTAAAGCAAGCACCAAGAGCTTGGTATGAAAGACTGACTCAGTTTCTTATGGCTCAAGGATACAGAAAAGGTGGTTCTGATAAAACTTTATTTGTGAAAGATGAGAGTGGAAGTCTGATGATTGCTCAGATCTATGTAGATGATATTGTGTTTGGTGGAATGTCTGACAAAATGGTTAAGTTGTTTGTCCAGCAAATGCAGTCAGAGTTTGAAATGAGTTTGGTTGGTGAGCTGACATATTTTCTAGGACTGCAAGTTAAGCAAATGGAAAATACAATATTTATTTCTCAGAGTAAATATGCTAAGAATATTGTGAAGAAGTTTGGAATGGAATCTGCTGCTCATAAGAGGACACCTGCTGCTACTCATCTGAAATTAACTAAGGATGAGCATGAAGTTTCAGTAGATCAAAGCCAATATAGAAGTATGATAGGAAGCTTATTGTACTTGACAGCAAGCAGACCTGATATCACCTTTGTTGTTGGAGTTTGTACAAGATATCAAGCTGATCCTAAAATAAGCCATTTAACTCAAGTTAAGAGAATACTGAAATATGTGAATACCACAAGTGATTATGGAATCATGTATTCTCATAGTTCAAGTTCTGAATTAATGGGATATTGTGATGCTGACTGGGCTGGAAGTGCTGATGACAGAAAGAGCACATCAAGAGGTTGTTTCTTTCTAGGAAATAATTTAATTTCCTGGTTCAGCAAGAAACAAAACTGTGTTTCCTTATCAACTGCTGAGGCTGAATACATTGCTGCTGGGAGTAGTTGTTCACAACTGGTTTGGATGAAGCAGATGCTTGAAGATTGGCTACAGAATTAAGAAGAGCTACTGAATTCTATAAAAGGAGGTTGCTGCTATAATTTCAAGACACACGAATTATTGAAGAAAATCAGAGATATTGAGTCTTAGAGTTTTTTTAGCTTTTAGCTTTATTTGTGCACCACTCTATTGAGTTGGTTTAGGTGTTTTATTGAGTTGTAATCACTCTAAGCCGGTAGGTACGAGTGCAGTTTATGTATTGAAGTGTGTTCTTCAAAACAGGGTAGATTTCAGAAGTTGTTTAAGTGACTGGGTTTAGTTACTTGAATAGGAAGTTAGAGGTTTTCTAATACTCAACGTGTTGGGTAGAATTCAGACTAGGAGGAAGTTAATTGCTTAGGTTGGGAACTGGGTGTTCAGTGTCTTGAGTCATAAGAATTAAATTCCTATAGTGGAATTCCTTCCTGGATTGGTATCCCCCAGAGTAGGAGGTGTTTACTCCGAACTGGGTTAACAAACCTTGTGCCTTTTATCTTTCCTGCACTTTTATTTTCTTGCTTTTACATTGTGTTTGTGTGTGCTCTGTTTTAGCAAGCTATTATGCCCTGCATTGTGTTTTTAATTTGTCCAGCCAGAATTTCAGTTTTGATATCTCCCCGGTGGCATCACCCCCAATGAAGATTGCCGAGTGTTTGTACTGCGACGTCGGTCCACTTTCCATGTCACCTGTCCAATCTTGTCTCATCAAGTTTGTCAATTATCCAATCAATCAAGTCAATCCTTCATATAGTCATACAACTAGTATTGTCATACGTACATTCATACATTCATGCATATACACATTCATGCATATACAACATACAGACAACATCATTCATACATAATTGCATTAATCACCTTGAGTCTTGCTTTCACTATCTTTTCTTAGCAATCAATCATGAACAATTTGTAACCTTCTTTTTCCCCCAAGTGTCATCCCCAGTGTATCTGGTCCAGAGATGTCACCTTCTTTATGCCAAGTGGCAATTCTTTAACAAACAGCTTGTGCATCTTTTACCTTGTCTTTATGCCAAGTGGCAGTTCTTTAACGAACAACTTGTGCATCTTTTACCTTGTCTTTGTGCCAAGTGGCTGTTCTTTAACGAACAGCTTGTGCACCTTTTATCTTGTCTTGTCGCCAAGTGGCAGTTCTTTAACGAACAGGTTGTGCACCTTTTATCTTGTCTTGTCGTCAAGTGGCAGTTCTTTAACGAACAGCTTGTGCATCTTTTATTTTGTCATTATGCCAAGTGGCAGTTCTTTAACGAACAGCTTGTGCACCTTTTATCTTGTCTTGTCGCCAAGTGGCAGTTCTTTAACGAACAGCTTGTGCACCTTTTTTCTTGTCTTGTCGCCAAGTGGCAGTTCTTTAACGAACAGCTTGTGCATCTTATATTGTCTTTAGGCCAAGTGGCAGTTCTTTAACGAACAGCTTGTGCATCTTATCTTGTCTTTAGGCCAAGTGGCAGTTCTTTAACGAACAGCTTGTGCATCTTTTATCTTGTCTTTAGGCCAAGTGGCAATTCTTTAACGAACAGCTTGTGCGTATCTTGTCTTTTGTCGTTAGTGGCTAGTTCGGCAATATTTCGAACAGCTGGCATTTACATTTTACCTTCATTAAGCTACCATCACAACGGTAGTAGGTAAAAGAGTTTGTCGGTCTTCATTAAGCTATCATCACAACGATAGTAGACCATGTCTTTTCTTTTATATTTTACCTTCATTAAGCTACCATCACAACGGTAGTAGGTAAAATAGTTTGTCGGTCTTCATTAAGCTATCTTTACAATGATAGTAGACCATGTCGTTTCATTTACATTTTACCTTCATTAAGCTACCATCACAACGGTAGTAGGTAAAATAGTTTGTCGGTCTTCATTAAGCTATCCTTACAACGATAATAGACCATGTCTTTTCTTTTATATTTTACCTTCATTAAGCTACCATCACATCGGTAGTGGGTAAAATATTTTGTCGGTCTTCATTAAGCTATCCTCACAACGATAGTAGACCATGTTTTTCCCTTTACATTTTACCTTCATTAAGCTACCCCCACAACGGTAGTAGGTAAAATATATTGTCTGTCTTCATTAAGCTATCTGCACACCGATAGTAGACAATGTCTTTTCTCTTATATTTTACCTTCATTAAGCTATCTGCACACCGATAGTAGACGATGTCTTTTCTCTTATATTTTACCTTCATTAAGCTACCCCACAACGGTAGTAGGTAAAATATATTGTCTGTCTTCATTAAAGCTATCCTTACAATGATAGTAGACCAATGTCTTTTCTCTTATATTTTACCTTCATTAAGCTATCCACATAACGGTAGTAGGTAAAATATTTTGTTTGCCTTCATTAAGCTATCCGCACACCGATAATAGGCAATGTCTTTTCTTTTTATATTACCTTTTTTAAGCTATCAATACACGATAGTAGGTAATGCATGTCATCTGTCTTCTTTAAGCTATCATCTTTGTTGATAGTAGACAATGTCTCCTTCTTTTACCTTTTTTAAGCTATCATTTACACGATAGTAGGTAACATCGGTCTTTGTCTTTGTTAGGCTATCGTTCTGAATCAATGCGATAGTAGACATTCCCTTCCCCAGTCAAACCATGTCATCCCCAGTGGAGTCGGATCCCGTTTCTTTAACAAACTCGGGTATCCTTTTGTTTTATTTTATCCCCAGCCGAGTCATCTTCGTCATCTTGCATTCATACTTGCATCGCAAGCATTCATAGCATTGCATTCATAACATTTTGCAGTCGAAATTGGTCAAAAAATGGTGTACTCTGTATTTAAGTCTCTTCGACCCGTGAATTAAAAACTTTCACTTTTAAATCTCCGTAACGAAGAAACTAAAATAGGGGCATCTGTCATACCCCATTTTTGACCCATTTTCTTTTTGTTTTCTCGTCTTTTTAAAAAAAGGGGTCAGAAATTTTCGTCGTTTCAGACAAAATTTCGGCAGAGAGGTATTTTAAAATACCTCATTTTTGTTCCGTTTTAGGACCACTTTTTGTCTTTTGTTTTATTTTATTTACTTTTGTTCTCATTTTTATTTTCTGCTTTTTATTATTTTTATTATTATTATTATTTATTTTTTTTCTTTTTTCTTATTATTATTACTTTTATTTTTCAATTTTTTTATTCAAAGTCAGAAAACACTGCCTGCAGGGGGCGCCCCCTTTCCCTGGGTTTTTCATCATTTTTTCTGTCCAAATCTTCACAAAATCTTCAACAAAAGATCACACTGTCCCTTCCCCATAAATGTTAACCACAATTTTAGCCAAAACAGACACTAAACCCAGCATGCAAGTTATCTCATGGTCAACAAAAACAACTTCAAAAATGTCTATATAACATAGACCAAAAAATCAGAAAAGAGACAGGACTTTCAAAAAATCACAGCAACACCAAATCATAGCAACACAAATCACAAACAGAATCTAAACAGCCACAAATCCATAATCATAACCCAAATCCGAACCACCCTCCTCCTCCACCACACAAACTCAGTCGCGCCACCCTCTCCCCCAAAGCAAACTCAGCCGCGCCACCCTCTCCCCCAAAGCAAACAAAACAGCCGCGCCACCTTCTCCCCCCCCCCCCAAACAACCAAACTCGGCCACCTCCCTCTTCCACAACCACCAAAACCGAACCAAACAACCCTCCTAACACCACACAAAAAACTGAATCTAACACAAAACAACCACATCCTCCCAACCACAACACAACACAATCCGAACCAAAAAGAAACATAAAAAGGTAGTTTTATTTTTTAAAAAAAAAACCTAGATCTAGCCCATTTCAAAAAGATTTTGAAAAATCTAACTTTGGATTCAAAGAGAGGAAGAAAAAGGATGTTTGAAAACATGATTTTTTTTAATCGGCGGAGTTTTAAACTCCGGGGCGGTGGCGCCGCCACTTTGGCCGGTCGGCCACCGCGCCGAAATTTTTTCCGGCCACTGGATTTTTAGAGAGAGGGGAGAGAAGAGAGAGAGAGGGAGATTTTTAGAGAGAGGATTAGAGAGAGAAAGAAAATGAAAGAATGAAATAATTTGTGAAGGGTTGGGGTATTTATACCCCTCCCTGATTTGGTGCGCGTGGGTGCACGCCTTAGCATGCACCCTCGCCTCCCAGGCCCTCTGTTTTAAATCAGACGGCCGTGGGAGTTTCCCCTTTGTGATCAGATCAGGACCCTCTGATTTTAATCAGACGGTCCAGATTTAACCCCGCTGGCCCAATGCATTTGGGCCTGTTTACCTCCTGCCTGATCTTTTTCTCACTTCCTGCACCCCCATTTTACTTTTTACACCTCCCCGTTATTTCTTTTATTTTCCTTTGCGTTTTTATTATTTCTTTTTATTGTTCTTTTGTTTTTAGCATCTTATTTACATCTCACATCACCTCATGCATTTTATTTTATTTGTCATTTTATTTTGAATTTGTCATTTTATCTATATATTTATGTCATTAGAATGTATTTTAGGGACAATGTAAATATAAATAAGAATGTTGCACCGACACTCACATTTATTTATTCGCTTTATGTCAAAAAAATCAAAATGAGTGATCAGTATAATCCAAGGATAAAGAGATTTTCATTTTGACCCAACGTCATTATGAATTCCCTCGCATCTAGTTTATTTTATCACACATAACCTTTTTTTTACTCCAAGTAAAAAACCATAAAAAGTCAAAAACATTCAAATATTTAAAATCCCATCAAAAATATGTTTTATTAAACCAACCTTGGATTTCAAACCAAGTGTCTTTTCTTTTTAATCAAACTTTAATCAATCTTTAATCATCTTAAACTTTTTCTTCAATTAAAATCAATCAAACTCACATTTTATCTCTTCTATGCCTTTTTGGCCTCTTTATCTTTCTCAAACATTTTCAAAACATAAAAATCAATCAAAACAAATCACTCGGCTTTTTACCCTGAACTACGTGATTTTGATACCGCCCGGGTACGTAGGCAAAAGACTTTGACATTTACAAATCAATAAAAATAACAAAAACATTTTTCTCTTCAACAAAATTACAAAAACATTTTCCTTTCTTTTAAACTCATCATTTTAGTCCATTTTATACTTAAGCAATTTTATTTACAAATAATCAATTTAGCTTAAAGATGAAAATAAAACGAGAGGTTCCTATAGAGTACTATAGATGTTTAGGGTGCTAAAACCTTCCATTTGCGTAACCAACCCCCGGACCTTGATCTCTAAAAAATTAGGGTTTATTCGAACTTTCCCCTTTTCCTTGGAAAAATAAAAGCTCGGTGGTGAATCTTAATTTTGCGAGTCAACGCTAACCAATAGCTTCATATCCAAAAATCACCGCGACACGCACTGTTGACCCCCTAAGTTTACCATAGTTGCGATTTTGGCCCCCTATTAAAAAAATATTTTCTAGCACCCTAACTTTACCCCATTTTGCAACTTTGAGGTTCCCCTCTGATTTTGACCCGGTCAACGCCCACGTGGCCACTCACTTAAGTGAGCTGGATGCCACCTGGTTATTATTCAATCAAATTTAAATGAAAATTCCACTGTGTATATTAAAATTAAAAAAAAAAACAAAAAAAAAACAAAATAGAAAATAGAAAGGCACGTGAGAGGGTTTTCATCATCAACACCATTCTTCATCTTCCATTCAAACCCAGCAACTTCATCAACATAAACTCATCAACCATCATAGTGGGTAGTTTACAACAGTGGATGCCTCTACGCTTTGGAGCTTAGCCTTTGGAGCTCCACGACCTTTTTTTTTCTGTTACTGTTGAGAGTGAGAGGGTTTTGTTGCTGTTACTGCTGTTACTGTTCATCAACATCAACTCATCAACCATCATAGAGGGTTTTTTGTTGCTGTTACTTTTGTGTTTGTTTTGAAAACGGAGATTTTGATAAGAGGGTTTTTAACGTTAGAGATTTGTGATTTTGGGAAATCAAAGGTAGCAGGGAGAAAGTAGGGTGTATTTCTGAGTCTGATATCAAAGGAACTCTTGCGACGTGGCAAGGTGGAAAATCAACGCCTTTGAGTTTGATTTCGCAGTAGCATGTGGAGCTTGAAGGATGAACTTTGCCGGAGAACGATGATTTTGATGATGATGGTGATTTGATTGCAAGGTTCCGATTAAGATCCGTACGAATGAGCACAGATCCATAATTGTCGAATCAATTGAAATGGATTAATGAATAAAAAGAGAGGAATTGATGATTTTAGATCTGAGTTTATGTTTGATTTTGAGTGTTGTTGTGACTTTAATATGAGGAGATGGAAGAAGGATGAGGAGATGAACAAGAAGATGAAGATCTCGAAAAAAAAAAATTTATGACCCAGTTGGCCAAAAAAATGATTTTTTTGACCCCCTTTGAAAAATATTTACCAAAATGACCCACTTTCATTTTTGGGGGTTTTTTTTTGTCGTTTAGTACCATTACCGCCATTCCAATTGGCGGTAATGGCAGAAAATCTCACTGTAGCGTTCAGTAAATAAAGGGGTGCAGGAAAGCGTGGCAGGCATGCTTGCAGGCTTTTGTTTATTTTTTTTAATTGAAGTGACCCATTACCGCCAATTGGGCCGGCGGTAATGGTTATTTATTTTTATTTTTTTCGTTTTTTTAATCCCCCTCCCCTATAAATACCCAACAACACCCCTTTCATCAAAATTCACTCAAATTTTTTCATACATTTTTTCTCACTTCTTCCGCATTATGTCTGACTCTGGCTCAGATACAATTTCTCCTGCTTCTCCTCCTCCTCCTTCTCCTTCCCCTTTAAGATTGGTCACTGTTAAATTTGATCAATATATACGACCTTTTGAAATGGTAGTAACTCCATGTATGACTTTAGTGGAGTTGAAAAATTATCTCAATCATATTTTTCGTCTAGCTAATGAGCCTTTACGAAAAGTCAGTGAGATTTATTACGGAGAGCGGTTTATCGATTTGGGATCGCATAAAGACTTTGATTATTATTACGAATACAAACTTCTGAAGAATGATGCTGATGTTCAAGATATGTGTTGTACCCTAATTTTGTCCTAAGACTTTTCAAAACAATTTACAAAAATCAAAAAAAAAGAGGAGAAAAGTCAAAGTCAACAAAAGTCAACCAAAAAAGTCAACATTTCAAAAATGGTGACTTCGCAGTGCGAAGTCTGCGAATTTTTTGCAGATTTTTGGTTTCTTTGATTTAATTCCATTTTTCGTTACATATCTCTTTTATTATTATTTTCATCATCATTCATGGCTTTTTGAGCTCAGCAAAGCCAGAATTGAAGCACTTGCCATTAATGCCAAGGAAAGAAGCTTTTTCTTCCAACCTAGCATGTGCCAAGCAAGTTGGCTTGCCCTTGGGCAGCTCTTGTCCCTCCCAAGTGACCTGCTACTGACCCTAAGGTTGCCAGCCACCAGCTTGTGGACTTTCTTCCTGCTTTCTCCCCCCAAAACCAGTCAAACCCAGCTGGTTTTCACTTGCAAAAAGCCATGAGTGCTGCCCTGTTTTTCAGCAGCTTTTCTTCCTCCTCACACCAGCCCACATGTTGCCTTTTGTTTCCCCCAACCTCTGCACATCACAGTGCACGTTTTTATTGCTTAACCATCAAGATTGCAAGGATCAATCCCCAAGCACAACCAATTGCAAACCAGCCCTGTTTTCATCATCATTTCTATCCAAAAACCATTGAATTAGTGGCTGGATTTGGCTAAGTCTTGACCCTTGGCACAAGGCAAGGTTACCTCTTCACTTTTGCATTAAATGCAAAGTGATTTAGCCTGATCCTAGCCTACAAATCAGCTGGATTTTGGGGATTTCTAATGATGAAAATTGATTTGGTTTTGGCCTATAAATAGGAAGCAATGCACAAGGTTACAAGCACTACTCATTCATTATTCTAACTTACAAACACTTACCAACAACCAGAAAAACCAGCACTAAACACTAGCAAAAAAATCAGTTCCAATACAAAGCAATTGCACAAGTTCATTGCTCATATTCAACAATATTCAAACCTTGCAAGAACTTCAACAATCCAAGTTCATTTCACTTCCTTGCAGCAGGAGCTTTGCTAGGATCTCTGTAAGTGTTCTAAGTCCTTATCTTTCACTTATATTTGGGCTTGCATATCAAATTTTGTTCAAAACCTTTTTGCTCTAAAAAACCCCTTTTGAATTTCAAAAGAAATCCCAAGGTTTGCAAAACATCCAAACTGGTTTGTCCAGCTCTTTTCATTGCCAAAACTCAAAGCTTTTCACTCTCCTAAAAGGTTCTGAGATTGTTCAGAAGTTGTTTCTGAACAATAGTTCAGAAACAGCTTCTGAACTCAAATTTTCGCATTGTTCGCAGTGCGAAGTCATGGTCGCAGTGCGACCATGACAGAACTCAGAATCTGAGTTGAGGCTCCCAAATAGCCAATTTTTGAGGTTCTAGCCCAAGGACTCAGAACCTAAGAGGTTTAAAACTCATTTTATTCAAACCGATTCAAGGATTTTGCATAAAATTGAAAGGTTCACAAGTTCGAGCCACTTTTTGTGGATAACTTGCAAAACAAGTTATGTCCACAAACTTTCAAAACAACTTGAGCAAATAAGCTATGTTCATCATTTTCAAAACCAAACTTGAACAAAAACTTTGTTCATGATTTTCAAACCAAACGTGAACCTAAGCCGAACTTGGTTCGCTTTTCAAAACCATTTTCAAAATTGAGCCGAACTTGTGCGTTTTTTCACAAGTTTGTTAAAACCTCTTCATTTTGAGTTCCAAACCAAGTGTTTTGATAAACTTTGGGATTTCTAAGAAATTCACCCAAAAACTTGAATGAAAAAGGGATGGTTTGACGTATGTCTCTCCATTGCCCCGATTGAACGAATGCGTGACGTATGTCTCGTCGTTCGGACAATCGTCATTCCATTTTCAACGTATCTGACCACACCAAACAAATTCTTGGCCCTTTGTGGTCAATCCAAACCTTTTTTCGACTCGATTGAGTCCATTGTACCCGTTCTTGATCCCGTTGGATCAATCGAACCTTTTCTCGACTCGTTTGAGTCACTCCGGTCAATGATCGACTCGATTGAGTCCATTGCACCCCTTTTGGTCCCATAGCGACCAATTCGAACCCTTTTACCCAACGGACATGTTTTACCTATTCTAAGCGCGATTCTTAAACAAACGCTTAAGCCTCCTATGCGCGAGCATACAAGCTATACGCTTAAGTCTCCCATCCGCGAGCATACAAGCTACGTTTAATCGCAAGAATACGGTCAAAACATCGTTCATTAAAAATAACCAACATATGTACGTTTTTCTACCAAAGAACTACGTACGCTTTGAATTCTCCGACTACCGGGAGATACGTAGGAGCAAGATCGCCATCTTGTCAAGCACAATAATAAAAAACAAACTTTTTTCCCTTTTATCATATTTTCTTTTTCCCTTTGACATATTCAAGCATGCACGCAAAACATTTAAAAACATTTTAAGCTTTAGCCAAATAGGAGGTTCCCGTTGAGTACAACGGACGTGAGGGGTGCTAATACCTTCCCCTTGCGTAATCGACTCCCGAACCCGACAATGGTTGCGATGACCAGTCCTTTTCCTCATCGTCAAGGGTTTTATTATCGTTTCCCTTCAAATAAAAAACTTAAGGGTTTATCAATGTTCCCTTTAAACAAAAACTTTGGTGGCGACTTCACAACAGCCTCCCGAGCGTTCGTACACGTCTCGAGGGATTGCGCGTTTTTGACGAGTGCGCACGGTGGCGACTTCACAACAGCCTTCCGAGCGTTCGTACACGTCTCGGAGGATTGCACGTTTTTTATCGAGGGCGCACAATATGTTTTTGTCTGAAGAAAATGCACAAGGTCCATGGTATCTTTGACGTTAAGTCAAAATAGTCGATACGTGGAGAATCAATTGTTTTAATGTTGTTTGTTTGCTTTTTTAAGTTAATGTAATTTGGTTTGAGTAGTGTTTTGATTAATTATTATATTTTCGTGTTTGTCTTTTATCGTCTATTATATTATTTAATTAACATAATTAAAATAACATTAAAATCATAATACGTGGATATTTTTTAAACGACGAAATTTGATTAAAGATTAAAAAAAAGTCACAAATATTTATAAAAGCTTGGTTGAACACGTAATTGATAATGATATTAACTACTGGTTATTTAAGGTCGGACAATTTCTCCTAATATGTCCGGAATGCCGACACAACCCACACAGTCTCAGTGTCGGTCTTCTTTCTTCCACCTCCTCGTCCATTTCAGTCCTAATGCGAGTACTATTGGGTCGACCTTTCTTTAGTCTTCGCATGTCTGGATTATGGCAAAGCTTGGGACCGTTGTAGGGGGGCCAATAACTCTTGTCGTGGACAACCTTAAATGATGTGTTGTAAATGGCATAAACACTCTTGTTTTTGAACACATCTGGAATAAGGGTTGTGTAGTCATAGTGAAATGAAGAACACGCGGCTATGACATGGGAACAAGGCAAATGCAAAGCTTGATATTTCCCACAATCACACCACCCTGCTTGGAGGTCCACCTTGAAAGTTCCCATTGGCCTTCCCTCCCTGTAGTTGACTGTCTCACGGACAGAGAAGGTATACCTCTCTCGGTCAAACTGTTCGACTTGATGGGTGTTGGACTTACCAATGTCATCCTTAATCACATTCTGGCAATATTCGCTGAACACATCTCCAGAACCTACCCTTGCAAACGCACTTTGAGCCCTTTCGGCAAAAAGACATGCCAACCTATAGTATGTTGATTGGACTATAGGTGTAATAGGGAGGTTGCGAGTTCCCTTAAACACAGAGTTCCATGACTCAACGATGTTGCTTGTCATGTGGCCCCATCGTCGACCCCCGTCATATGCTTGAGTCCATTTTTCTTTTGGGATATTGTCCACCCAATCCAACGCACGCTGATTTGCCTCCTGGATTATACTGCGGTAGTAATCAAACATGGGTATGTTTAGGGCATATCCTGTATATGATGGAAAAAAATTCAGTCAGATAAATTTTTTAATAAAAACATTAATTAAAAAATTTGTAATAAAAGATTTATACCCATATTATTTACTACATCCTTTAAATCTCCATCCTTGATTGTCCTCATGAAGTTTTGCTTGATGTGTCTGATGCAGTACGCATGAGTTGAACCAGTTTCTTGCCAACCATTCTGTGGGTCGTTGAATGCGCTTTTAATCGATTCATGTCTGTCGGAGATCATGCAGGTGGCTAGTTCTCGTGTGACATGCCTTTTAAGATTTTTAAGGAAAAAACTCCATCCCTCCTTTGTCTCACCTTCGACAAGCGCAAAGGCGATTGGAATTGTTTTGTTGTTACCATCTTGCGCAACCGCGAGCAACAACGTTCCCTTATACTTGCCATACAACCACGTTCCGTCGACATGGACAACTGGTTTACAATACTTCAACCCATTGATGCATGGATAGAAGGCCCAGAATAGACGATGAAACTGTGTCTCTCCGTTCGCGGCAATTCGCGTCTTCAAATCGAAGACTATTCCTGGTATTGTCTCCTTCATCACGTTCAGCCATTGGGGAAGAACATTATAAGATTCCTCTCAATTCCCGTAAATCGATTCGATTGCTGCGTTCTTCGCCTTCCACGCCTTTCTATAGGTGGTTGTGTAGTTAAACTTTTCTCTTATATGCGCAATGATCAACTTCGGCTTTGTGGAGGCATCTGCATGCACAAGGGTTTTGATGCTGTCACTTATAATTTTGTAGTTGAGCTTGCGGTGATCTTGTGACATTGAAGACGATGTGCAGTTGTGTGGATCGATCATGGTCCCAATTTTCCATTTGCCACTCCTTTTCCTGTAGGACGCTCTCAACTTAAATTGACATGTCTCGTGTGTACATTGAATAACATATCTTCCTGGATCGGAGTGTATAACAACGTAATCCAGTGAACGTCTGATGTGGTATGACTTGATGGCATGCAAACAATCTTCTTTGTTGTGAAACGTTATTCCTACCGCAATAGCCCCATCGAAGGCAACATTCGTATTCCAGTGATCGTCGGTGGGTATAGCATCATATGCAGCAACATCAACGTTACGCATATGTAGCGGTGGACAATAAGCGGCTCTGATCGGTACTGCCTCTTGCGGTGGTTGTGCTGGTTGTGCTTGTGCGCCAGGAAAAATGTTGTCGAAGATGTCTTCATCCCCATCGTCTTCTTCGTCAACCTCATGCTGAAGTGATTCGTCTTCGTCACTTTCACTACTACATACTTCTTCTTGAATGTTACCTGGAATGTCTTGAAATTGTTGGCGGAAGATTTCTGGTAGTGGTGTTTGTGTTTGTGGTTGCGGTTGCGTTTGAGGTGGTGGTTGTGAAGACGACGGTTCAAATTCACACTGTGTCTGTGAGAATGGTTGTGATGAAAATGGTTCATATTCGTCATGTGGTTGTGAGAAAGGTTGTGCCGAAAATGGTTGATAGTCGTATTGTGTGTGTGAGAAAGGTTGGGTGTACAGTAAATTTTGTGAAGACGACGGTTGAAAGTCATATTGATTTTGTGCCGGTTCGTTTTCATACGGTGGTGTTTGACGAGGTTATGGAAACTCGTTATTTACTACCGTAACTGATAACTCAACTGCACTGAGTACCTGAAAAGATTTATAACTGACAAACATATCTGCAACGTCATCATTATCAAAAATTTCTACGTCGTTGTACTGGACATGACCTGCAGCAAAGGCTTGTGGTGCTCGGTAAATAATTTTAGATATCACCTGAGAATCACTAAGGTGTAACTTTTGCTCTATTCTTTTTTTCAAATGATCAAACGTGCTTTTGATAGTGATATTAAAACATTTTCTTCGTTCACTTTCAAAAAATGAACCAAACTGGTTTCTTAAAACTTTTCCATTGTAATGAACAATGAAAAATACATTTTCTGGTGTGTGTGCCATAGTTGTTTGTTTTCTATGTGTGCGATAACAATTTGCATGTTATAAATTGTTACGATTCCATACATTTATAGGCAAGCAAGTATGACACGTGGAGTGTTACGATTGGCTACTTCATTACAGCCAAATAATTTAGCGGTAATGAGTTACTTTTGGTCAGGTTCTACAGTACAATGCAGGCTAAAAACAAATGGAAAAGAACACGCGGACGGCTGAAATTTGAAACAACAAAAGCCATGCATAAGTAGTGACACGTGGCAACAATTTGTTGGCCAATTCATTACCGCCAGTCCATTTGGCGGTAATGACTCTTCTTCCCCACGTGCTACAGTAGGCATGGCATAAAGGACGATGGGACTTATACTTGATGCAATAATGAAAAGCAATAAAATTGTCCGTGAGTGGAATAATAATGCAAGGCAATAATTCACAAGGCATGCTGTAACACCCTAACCCTTAACCGCCGATTATTAACTTTAATAAAACAAAACGTTAAGGACATAGGAAGTTACAACATAATGAAAACGCATTTTCAAAAACATCAACAGATCAAAACATATTTGATTCCCAAATTCAGCAGCGGAAAAAAAATAACAAAACAATAACAAACAGAGACGATACCCCTTCTAACAGGACAACAGGATACCCCTACTAACTCAACAGCAGGATACCCCTTCTAGCTCAACAGCAGGATACCCCTTCTAAGTCAATGTTCACAAAAACGATTGCATCATTTTGTTTCCGTTTTCAAAACCCAATACAACATACCACATATTCATACCAAAGACCAATCTAAAACAAAGACGAGTGAAAAAAGACGTAAAAACATAAATCTGAAAATGCTGTCACAGCACAAATTCACTAAAACCTCCTCTGAGTATTTTCATCATAACTCAAAAACTAAAAGTCATTTTCACGTCAAACCAAAGCCACTGGAAAGCTAACAAAATTATCTAAAACTTTCATGTTTACACCCAAAGCCAATTCTGTACTGATCGGTACCAGTTTTTGTTTCAAAATCGGAACAGTTGTGCAGAAAACTCATAAAAATTCACTGTGACATACAGCAGAAATTCAACCATAACTCAAGTTCTATAAATCGTTTTGACATCAAACCAACGGCATTAGAAAACTAACTTCCAGAGCTACAATAGAGATCATTACCAAAGTTATACATACACGTTCAGATACCCAAAATGGTGTTACAACTATCAGAGCCCTAAACTCTAACTAGGATACAACACCTAGTACAAAAAGTAAGGATAGCTAAGCTATGTCCTCACCACTACGCAAGCTTCTATACGACAACAGCTAATCCTCGACGATATGCTCGTCTTCCTGAAAATCTGGATCCCCAAAGATCCAGCACATAACACAAAACAGAGAGTGTTAGTATCACAACCAATAAACATGTATAAATAACACATTATTATACATAACTAAAACACAACACGTAATCGACAAAACACAAAACTCATCAACCACACACGAAACTCATCAATCACACACGAACTCATCAACCACACACGAAACTCATCAACCATACACGAAACTCATCAACCACACACGAAACACAAAACCTCAATCCCACGCGAACTCAGAATTCTCAACCCCACACGAACTCAGGATTCTCAACCCCACACGAACTCAGGATTCTCAACCCCACACGAACTCAGGATTCTCAACCCCACACGAACTCAGGTAATATCACTTAGCAACCATTATGCACACCTAATTCTTCAAACACAAAACTCATCAATAACAATTATTACTTAACAACCATTATGCGCACATAATGTCACAAAAGATGCATGCCTCAAATGCATTCACTACTGCATGTGGTACCAAATCACTTCGGATAAACTTATATCCTTACCAAGCACTCTTGATAACCAAGCACTCTTGGATTTCTTCGGATAAACCTATAACCAAGCACTCTTGATAACCAAGCACTCTTGGATTTCTTCGGATAAACCTATATCCTTACCAAGCACTCTTGATAACCAAGCACTCTTGGATTTCTTCGGATAAACCTATATCCTTACCAAGCACTCTCGATAACCAAGCACTCTTGGATTTCTTCGGATAAACCTATATCCTTACCAAGCACTCTTGATAACCAAGCACTCTTGGATTTCTTCGGATAAACCTATATCCTTACCAAGCACTCTTGATAACCAAGCACTCTTGGATTTCTTTCTTTCATCGACTGCACCTCGGTCGTGCATATGACCAATAATAATTGGATTTCATTCCTTCATCGACTGCACCTCGGTCGTGCATATGACCAATAATAATTGGATTTCATTCCTTCATCGACTGCACCTCGGTCGTGCATATGACCAATAATAATTGGATTTCATTCTTACCCAGGCACTCATGGCCAATCATAATACAAACATGCATAAATCATCAAACATGGTTCACAACATCATCAGCAACATCATACTAAGCCAAACTCACAACATCATCAACAACATCATACTAAACCAAACTCACAACATCATCAACAAAACACAACCACTAAATTATCAGCACTCTGATAATTATCACGACAACAACAACAACAAACACCACCACTAGGCTTCTCATGGCCTAATCATAAGATACAACATGTATATACTCAACCATGTTCAACAATCTCAACTAAACCAAACAATCATACCAAAATCTCAAACACATAAGGGTTTCAAAGGAACACCCACACACTTTGATAACTTATCCATTTCAACCTATTCATCACTTCTCACACCTTAGTCTTTAATATTACTACGTCCAAATCCACTTTCAAAACCTTAGACACACTCTATTAGTTCTTAACAGCCATTTCAAACATTATATAACTCATACTCACACACCATAATGACCTTAACAAAAACCACCATTGTTAGGGTTTCACTCAAGCTTTTCTAGAACAACAACATCATTTTCGAAATACCCAAACATAGATAACATCATATAACTTCAATTAAACATACTATCAACATCACTTAGTATCAAATAACATAATATAACCATTAACAGCATTTCTATCAAAACCTAGACAAAGTGAAAGGAAGTTTGGGATGGAGAAATAGACATTCTCCCCTTCTCTATCACTTGTAAATAAGTAATACTACCTCTCTTACCTCTAAATCGATGAATCAACGAAAGTTCCAAGCTTTCTCTTCACAAAATCGCTTGCCCTAGCTTTGCTCTTGCCTTCCTCTCTCACGTTCTCTTTTCTCCCTTCTCTTACACGGTTCTAGCTTCTCAAAAAAAACAAAGAATAGTGATGACAAAGTCTTTGTGGTTATCTCTTATAACCCAATCAATTAAATCATGGCCATCCATTCCTTACTAACTCTCATGATCAATCCTAGCCATCCAATTCAATCCAAGCTCACTAAATCTCATCCACTTGATCATTACCACTTATTCATGACCAAGCCCATTACTATTCACACCTTAGGCCCAATTCGCTCAAAACCTTAAAAACTCGATTACGAACTTACGCTCGCGCTAAATAATTATTTATCGATTACGAGAAAATATTTTTAAAAGCCAAACAATAAAATAAAATATATAAAAATATAACATACGAAAATAGGGTCGTTACAACTCTACCCCCCCTAAAAAGAATTTTCGCCCTCGAAAATACCCGAAAACAACTCTGGATAGGAGTCCCGCATCTTGCTCTCGATTCAAACCAACACAAAGGTGTTCTACATCTTCTCCCATACAACGCTTCAAAAGGTGCCATACCAATGCTCGAATGAAAACTATTGTTATACGTAAACTCAATCAACGGTAAGCAAGTTTCCCAACTTACTCCTTGCTCCAAAATGCACGATCTTAATAAATCCTCCAATGATTGAATCGTCCTCTCCGACTGACCATCCGTCTGCGGTGATAAGCAGAACTCATCCGCAACTTAGTCCCCAACGCTTCTTGCAAACTCTCCCAAAACCTTGAAGTAAAACGGGGATCTCTATCTTCATCCCTTGCCACCAGAACATCTTCCTCAGATCTTGATACATCTTAGTAACACCAGGATGAATACTTAAGTTGCTTCTGTGACCTTCCTCCAAGATCATCCTCTTCAATTCTGGCACATCTGGTACACATAACCTCCCTTGACATCTCATCACGCCTTTCTCATCGATCTCAACGTTTACCTTTTCCTTTGCTCGATGAGCGTCTTAAGCTTCGTCAATCTCACATCGATCTTTTGCTTTTCCACAACCTCTTCAAGAAAATCATTCGTCAACTTCAACATTCCTAGCTTCACGCTTCTGGTTGTCCTTTCACAAGCCAAACTGAGGTCTCTAAATTCTTCAATCAATCTCAGTTCCTTCGCCATCAGAGACGACATATGCAAAGACTTCCTACTCAACTGTGTCAACGGCAACGCCAACTTTGAAAATCCTTCGATGAACCTCCGATAGTAACCGGCCAAACCAAGAAAACTTCGGATCTCAGTAACAGACTCCGGCGTTCCCCAATCTTGCACGGCCTCTACCTTAGCAGGATCCACTGCTATACCACCACTTGAAATGACGTGACCCAAAAAGCTAACTTCATGCAACCAAAATTCACACTTAGAAAATTTTGCATAAAGCTTCTTCTCGCGCAACACCTCCAACACAATCCTCAAATGCTCGGCATGTTCCTCTTCCGTCTTCGAGTATACCAAAATATCGTCTATGAAGACCACCACGAATCGATCCAAAAAGGAATGAAATATACGATTCATATATTCCATAAACACTCCAGGTGCATTAGTAACTCCAAAAGGCATAACAGCGTACTCGTAGTGACCATACCTTGTTCTGAAAGCAGTCTTCGGTATATCCTCCGCCTTAACTCTTATCTGGTGATATCCCGATCTCAAATCAATCTTGCTGAACACACAGGCTCCCACTAACTGATCCATCAAATCATCTATCCTCGGAAGTGGATACTTATTCTTGATAGTTGCTTTATTCCACTGACGATAGTCGATGCACAAACGCATACTACCATCTTTCTTCTTCTCCAACAGAACATGCACACCCCACGGCGATACGCTCGGTCTTACAAACTTTTTCTCTAACAGTTCTTCCAATTGTTCTTTCAACTTTTCAAGCTCTGCAGCTGACATACGATACGGCGCCATCGAAATTGGACTAGTACCAGGTACTATGTCAATTGCGAATTCAACCTCTCTCTCGGGTGGTAAATCCAAAATGTCATCTGGAAAAACATCTGTGAAATCACGCACCACCGGCAACGCATCAACCTCATTCTTCTCTTCCACTCTCAACGAAGCAAACATAGCAAACACGTCCTCTTGAGCCTTCACAGATCTTACCACTTCTCGACAACACATGAGCTTCGAACACAACTCTTACTCCGGTCTTGGAAACATAACCGTCTTCTTACCGCAGTTGATATGAACACGATTAAATTCTAACCAGTTCATACCAAAGACAACGTCTATTCCGCTCAACGGAATGCAGACTAAATCCATTCCAAAGTGTCGTCCATACATAGTGACTGAACAGTCAACACAGACTAGAGTAGTCGATACCGAACCACTCGCAGGCGTTTCTATAACCATGCGTCCCATCAGATCTCTACTCTAAGACCCAACCTCTTCACGCAATCCACAGAAATAAACGAATGGGTAGCACCCGTATCAATAATAGCAGACCAAGGAGTATTATTGATAAAGCATGTACCTCTGATCAAGTTGTCCGCCTTCGCATCACCACCATCTAAAGCAAACACCTTTCCTCCAGCCGCTCTAGGCTTCTTACACACGTTGCTCTTATGACCCGCTTCTTTGCAGTTGAAGCACACAATACCCTTCTTGCACTGATCAGCTTTGTGGTTAGGATCACCACACTTGAAACATTTTCCATCACTCTTCGGGCACTCAAAAAAACGATGTCCCGGTTGTCCACACTTAAAACAATTCTTACCACCTCCAGTTTTACCACCACTGCTTCCACCTCCATCTGGCTTCTTTCCCCGGTTATCATAAGGCCTTCCTCTTCCGAAGGCTCTCCTCCTCTTCTCATTCACAGCCTTGTAGTAGTTAGTCTTGGCTTCCTGTGCTGCTCTATCAGCCGTCCTACTCACAGCCTTCTGAACCATGGCATTCGCCATCAATTCCATCGCATCGGCAAATGCTCGTTGCGTCATAACCTGAACCAGCACCACGCACCACGAGTGAGGATACACTTCGTTTCCTCAAAACAGTATAAACAGTGTTTTCCTAACACATGTTACACAAAGGGTAATCTACACCTAATTGATCCAATGGATCGACCTGCTCTGATACCACCTATTGTAACACCCTAACCCTTAACCGCCGATTATTAACTTTAATAAAACAAAACGTTAAGGACATAGGAAGTTACAACATAATGAAAACGCATTTTCAAAAACATCAACAGATCAAAACATATTTGATTCCCAAATTCAGCAGCGGAAAAAAAATAACAAAACAATAACAAACAGAGACGATACCCCTTCTAACAGGACAACAGGATACCCCTACTAACTCAACAGCAGGATACCCCTTCTAGCTCAACAGCAGGATACCCCTTCTAAGTCAATGTTCACAAAAACGATTGCATCATTTTGTTTCCGTTTTCAAAACCCAATACAACATACCACATATTCATACCAAAGACCAATCTAAAACAAAGACGAGTGAAAAAAGACGTAAAAACATAAATCTGAAAATGCTGTCACAGCACAAATTCACTAAAACCTCCTCTGAGTATTTTCATCATAACTCAAAAACTAAAAGTCATTTTCACGTCAAACCAAAGCCACTGGAAAGCTAACAAAATTATCTAAAACTTTCATGTTTACACCCAAAGCCAATTCTGTACTGATCGGTACCAGTTTTTGTTTCAAAATCGGAACAGTTGTGCAGAAAACTCATAAAAATTCACTGTGACATACAGCAGAAATTCAACCATAACTCAAGTTCTATAAATCGTTTTGACATCAAACCAACGGCATTAGAAAACTAACTTCCAGAGCTACAATAGAGATCATTACCAAAGTTATACATACACGTTCAGATACCCAAAATGGTGTTACAACTATCAGAGCCCTAAACTCTAACTAGGATACAACACCTAGTACAAAAAGTAAGGATAGCTAAGCTATGTCCTCACCACTACGCAAGCTTCTATACGACAACAGCTAATCCTCGACGATATGCTCGTCTTCCTGAAAATCTGGATCCCCAAAGATCCAGCACATAACACAAAACAGAGAGTGTTAGTATCACAACCAATAAACATGTATAAATAACACATTATTATACATAACTAAAACACAACACGTAATCGACAAAACACAAAACTCATCAACCACACACGAAACTCATCAATCACACACGAACTCATCAACCACACACGAAACTCATCAACCATACACGAAACTCATCAACCACACACGAAACACAAAACCTCAATCCCACGCGAACTCAGAATTCTCAACCCCACACGAACTCAGGATTCTCAACCCCACACGAACTCAGGATTCTCAACCCCACACGAACTCAGGATTCTCAACCCCACACGAACTCAGGTAATATCACTTAGCAACCATTATGCACACCTAATTCTTCAAACACAAAACTCATCAATAACAATTATTACTTAACAACCATTATGCGCACATAATGTCACAAAAGATGCATGCCTCAAATGCATTCACTACTGCATGTGGTACCAAATCACTTCGGATAAACTTATATCCTTACCAAGCACTCTTGATAACCAAGCACTCTTGGATTTCTTCGGATAAACCTATAACCAAGCACTCTTGATAACCAAGCACTCTTGGATTTCTTCGGATAAACCTATATCCTTACCAAGCACTCTTGATAACCAAGCACTCTTGGATTTCTTCGGATAAACCTATATCCTTACCAAGCACTCTCGATAACCAAGCACTCTTGGATTTCTTCGGATAAACCTATATCCTTACCAAGCACTCTTGATAACCAAGCACTCTTGGATTTCTTCGGATAAACCTATATCCTTACCAAGCACTCTTGATAACCAAGCACTCTTGGATTTCTTTCTTTCATCGACTGCACCTCGGTCGTGCATATGACCAATAATAATTGGATTTCATTCCTTCATCGACTGCACCTCGGTCGTGCATATGACCAATAATAATTGGATTTCATTCCTTCATCGACTGCACCTCGGTCGTGCATATGACCAATAATAATTGGATTTCATTCTTACCCAGGCACTCATGGCCAATCATAATACAAACATGCATAAATCATCAAACATGGTTCACAACATCATCAGCAACATCATACTAAGCCAAACTCACAACATCATCAACAACATCATACTAAACCAAACTCACAACATCATCAACAAAACACAACCACTAAATTATCAGCACTCTGATAATTATCACGACAACAACAACAACAAACACCACCACTAGGCTTCTCATGGCCTAATCATAAGATACAACATGTATATACTCAACCATGTTCAACAATCTCAACTAAACCAAACAATCATACCAAAATCTCAAACACATAAGGGTTTCAAAGGAACACCCACACACTTTGATAACTTATCCATTTCAACCTATTCATCACTTCTCACACCTTAGTCTTTAATATTACTACGTCCAAATCCACTTTCAAAACCTTAGACACACTCTATTAGTTCTTAACAGCCATTTCAAACATTATATAACTCATACTCACACACCATAATGACCTTAACAAAAACCACCATTGTTAGGGTTTCACTCAAGCTTTTCTAGAACAACAACATCATTTTCGAAATACCCAAACATAGATAACATCATATAACTTCAATTAAACATACTATCAACATCACTTAGTATCAAATAACATAATATAACCATTAACAGCATTTCTATCAAAACCTAGACAAAGTGAAAGGAAGTTTGGGATGGAGAAATAGACATTCTCCCCTTCTCTATCACTTGTAAATAAGTAATACTACCTCTCTTACCTCTAAATCGATGAATCAACGAAAGTTCCAAGCTTTCTCTTCACAAAATCGCTTGCCCTAGCTTTGCTCTTGCCTTCCTCTCTCACGTTCTCTTTTCTCCCTTCTCTTACACGGTTCTAGCTTCTCAAAAAAAACAAAGAATAGTGATGACAAAGTCTTTGTGGTTATCTCTTATAACCCAATCAATTAAATCATGGCCATCCATTCCTTACTAACTCTCATGATCAATCCTAGCCATCCAATTCAATCCAAGCTCACTAAATCTCATCCACTTGATCATTACCACTTATTCATGACCAAGCCCATTACTATTCACACCTTAGGCCCAATTCGCTCAAAACCTTAAAAACTCGATTACGAACTTACGCTCGCGCTAAATAATTATTTATCGATTACGAGAAAATATTTTTAAAAGCCAAACAATAAAATAAAATATATAAAAATATAACATACGAAAATAGGGTCGTTACACATGCAAGTGAACAATACTCCTACATGCATCTTCCTTCAGTATAAATTGATGCATGGCATAGCGCTTTCCTTACACAAAGTATAAATTCTTCCTTCATATTTTGCAGTTTCAAAATAATTTTTCTTAAGTTCTCGTTGTTTTAAAACCAATTCAAGATGGAACAATTCCTTCATCTAGGCAACCAACATAGATCCCGTCATATTTCAGAAACACTAAATGTAAGTTTATTTTATTAATTTTATCTGTTTATTTATTCCGTTAAGTTCGTCAATTTATTTATTTCACACAGTATATAATTCACAAAATCAATTAAAACTCTCAAATGTGGATGATTAATCGTTCGTTAATTTTTTATTGTAGGACGAGGAAAAACATTATATTCGGAATCGCTGTCATATAGTGGAATTTGCCGTGCCGCCGTCCATTGTTGATATGTTAAAGGTGGCTGGTTTATGGGAGGTTACAAAGATTAATAAATACAGGGTCGATAATCGTCTAATAACCGCTTTATTAGAACGATGGAGGCCAGAGACACACACATTTCTATTTCCTTCCGGCGAGTGTACTATTACGTTAGAAGACGTTCATATGCTCCTTGGTTTAAAGGTAAATGGTGCACCGGTTACCGGACCTACGACCGTAAAATGGGAATTAGTTGAAGAAATTTTAGGCGCAATGCCTAATAAAAAAAGGCGTGACGGTCTGCAAATAAGATTAAGTTGGTTAGAATCTTATATTGTAGGTAACGGGGAAGTAGGTCCCCCCACAGTTCAGCACCTGTTTATAGCATATGTCTTATACTTGATAGGCACTCGTTTAATGCCTAATTTTTCTGGCAACCTTGTACATATAAAATGGTTGCCATTGTTGAATAAATCACCAGAGGAGGTTGGACAGTACAGTTGGGGTTCTGCTTGTTTGGCCACGCTTTACAGAGCTATGTGTGACGCCGCAATAAATGGCGTTAGTGACACAACTGGGTGCACAATACTTCTACAGGCATGGGCTTGGTCAAGAATGTCATGCATATCTCCCGTGCCGAAGAACCCACCACAAGCTGAAAGACAACCTCCTTTGGCAACTATGTAAGTTAAATAAATATATTATTTATTATTAATTTTTAAATTCAATTATCAGGTATATTAATTATCTCGTTTTCATAATATTAACTAGATGGCTAGAACGTGGGAGTAAATATATGGAAAATCCTCGGCATAATCTCATTTCAACACGTTCAAAAATAGACAATATGACATACGATCAGGTATGAAACTTAACTTTTTTTTTCGGGATTACTTTTTAAGCAACATTAGAATACTAACAGTCCTCTTTTTTAAACAGTTTTGCTGGAGGCCCTATCTCCACTTCCATTACAACAACGAAGAGGAAAGCCAGATATGGTCTGCAAACACATATCTCATATGTTTCGAGATAGTCGAAAGGCATCATACAGATAGAGTCAGACTACAATTTGGCTTACCTCAACTTCCACCCGCCGTGCCAGAAGATATGACACATTTCCACATTATATCTTTGGCGAATAAAAAAATAAAAGGCTCGTGGGGAGATCAATTTCAGTTTCAAATACAAAATTGGAACAATCGTCTTCAATTAGCACTTGACGGAGTTAAATATAACCACTTGGTTTTTCCAAACCGTCAATATTTTGAATGGTATTGGACCTTTTTTAGAGATCATCTGTGGATTTCTAGAGAAGCGCTGTTGCGAAACCCAATGGAAGAATGTTCCAGAATTTTACAACAACTGTCGTCGGAATATCCCGCAGCACCAGCAACCTATCAAACACCACCAGACCCCTCCTTTGTGCCAGATGCAAACATCTGGTCAGATACCCCACCACCCTTTAGCCAATTCATCACACCTACACCCACATACTTTGACTCAAGCTTCAACCAATCCACCAGCTACAACTACAGCCAGACCTACCAATCCCCACCACAATCCACAAACCAGTTCCCGCAACACTCCCCAATACCATATCCTAGCTACTCCCAACAGAGTCATCATGGAGAAAGCTCCCGAACATTAAACTATTCCATCGATGACTTTATTCCAACCCAAAACACACCCCACAACAGTTACCCTGAATACCCCTCTTTCAACCTACCAACCCCTCCAACCATTGTAAAATATCCACAAACAAACTACACCCCACAATGGCCATAAACACAAACCAATCCGATAGAAACACTGGCTGTGGGGTTTAACGACGATGATTTTGTAAATGATATTTGGACAAACTCTGTCCCACCACAAGTGCAAAATGAGGCGAATTTGGAAACAAATGAAGCTGAAATAAACGACGAGGAAGTGGAAGAAGAAGAGGAAGACCAACAGCAACCCCAACGACCCGTACGAACTCAAAAAAAATAAATTTTGTGCTACGGGAAGTCATAATTTACATTGGGGTAACTGGTTTAGAAGAAAAAATTAGGATCGTCTAAATGATGTAATTATTTTTTTTAAATCAATATATTTATTTTTTTATTTTTTTGGTTTTTTTATTTTATTACCAAACTACGACAGTATATATTGATCAAACTACGACAGTATATATTTTATTACCAAACTACGACAGTATAAATTACCAAACTACGACGGTATATATTTTATTTTTTGGAATTAAAGCGAGAAAATATATGAAAAAATTTGAGTTAATTTGGACAAAAGGGGTGTTGTTGGGTATTAATAGGGGGAGATATTAAAAAACGAAAAAAAAAATAAATAACCATTACCGCCGGCCCAATTGGCGGTAATGGCACTAAACGACAAAAAAAAAACCCACCAAAAATGAAAGTGGGTCATTTTGGTAAATATTTTTTAAAGGGGGTCAAAAAAATCATTTTTTTGGCCAACAGGGTCATAAAAAAAATTTCGAAGATCTCCCGTGCCATTCCTTTTTCCTTTTTTATTTTTTAAAATTCATAAAATACATGCGTGACTTTTTCATTTATTTTTAATTCAAAATTTACCTATGTGGCGTCCAACTCACTTACGTGAGGAGCCACGTAGGCGTTGACTCAGTCAAAATCAGAGCGGACCTTAAAGTTGCAAAAGGATGTAAAGTTAGGGGGCTGAAAAGTGGTTTTTTTTAATAGAGGACCAAATTCGTAACTATTGTAAACTTAGGGGTCAAAAATGCGTTTAAGTCTAATATTTATAAACAAAATAATTATGGACAAATGGAGTAAAAGTTTTTTTTAAAAGTGAACCCGACCGAGATTAACGGTGAGGCTAATCCACGAATGTGAGTGCGTGAACCAATCAACAATTCTTATTATTCATTCATGCCTTCTCTTCTTTCTTTTTTTTTTTTTCCTTCTTCTTCTTCTTCTTCTTCTTCTTCTTCTTCTAACTGTTGTTCCTGATGATAGCTGGTTTCAGCATGTACACAAAGTGTGGGATGATTGGAGTTTCACATTTCAAATCAAGTATCAACCATAACTGGTGGATTTCCATTCAATTTCCTGCATACACAAACTTACATAATGTCATTTCAAGAAGTAAGCTCTTATTCTAATACAATGTCTTTTAAATCAATTTTGTTTTTTCTGTTATTCGATTTCCGAATATTGAAAGGTTGTGTTCCCTTCTAACACGGAGATAGGGGTGGGAACAAGTCAGGCCGGCCTACAAGCCAGACCAGATTTTTTATGAAGCCTGTTTAACTAAAATGGTCGGGCCACATTGAGTTTTTGAAAATTGTTGTGGTTTGATGTTTTAGGATTTGTATCTGAAGTTCTCTTTGAAAGGGGAAGCGATGTTGTCGACAATGGACGGTTGCAAAATTTTCCATCATCTTCATATGAAGCCGCAATGGATAAACTTTCATCTCTTATTACTCGCCAAAGGCGTGGGGAGAAGCCACCTATTGCTAATAAATTAGAAAAGATGTCAATGTATCTCAAGGTCATATCACATGCTCAACTATTTTCTCATATTTTTGAAGCTGTTGCTGGTATTAGTAGAAAATGTTCCTTGAATAATCTGATTCTTATTATATTTTCGAAGCATTAGAGCCTCAAGAGACTTCTTTCAGTACTAGAAAGTAAATGCATGTTTTCTCTACAGATATTGGATTTGGAAGAAGATATGAATAGTCTCAACATTATTCATGTGGCAGGCACAAAGGGAAAGGTACTCTTTTCGTAATTTGTCATTTGTAACAACTACTGAAAAATCATTTTGCATTAAGCTTCAAGATTCTAGAAAAGGCTATTTTTATGATGAACATAGTATATTGGTGCTTGTCATAGGATGGTTGAAGTAAAAAGAGGTTACCTTACACACACATTTTATGATGAACATAGGGGCCATTTGGATTATGCTTATTTTGAGCTTATGCAAATAAATAAGTTTATGTTATTTTTTAAGTTCTCACTCACGGAAATTGTATATTTATAAACTGTTTTTTCATAAACTACATTTAAAAACTTTAAATAATACATAAAAGCTTATTTATTTGCATAAGCTGTTTTTCATAAGCTCAAAATAAGCTTAATCCAAACGTGCCCATAGTATATTGGTGCTTGTCCTGGAAACAGTCTCTTGCGTAAAAAACAAGGTAAGGCTGCGTACAATACCCCAATCGGTGGGACCCCTTCCCGGACCCTGCATATGCTGGAGCTTTAGTGTCCCTGTCTACCCTTTATAGTTCTCTGATATTGTTGTCCTGACATGACAGAAAGGTTATCCTAATATTCATGTTTATCTTGCATTTGCCCTTTTAGTTAATGGATTACTTTGTCACTGTCAGGGTTCAACGTGCATATTCTGTGAGGCAATCCTAAGGGAGTGTGGTATTCGCACTGGAGTTTTCACATCCCCTCACCTAATTGATGTGCGTGAACGGTTTCGTATAGATGGGTTAGTAATTGAATGGATTGTCTACAACAGTTAACCTTAACATTTGTATAGATACTGCATCAGCAGTTCATTCATTCCAATAATCTATTCTAACCACTATAGTTCGTTTTGCATTGTCCCTTTCTCTCTCACGCACACACAAAAACACACTTCTCATCTATCCTTTACCTGATTGCATGATTGTACAGCATAGATATATGGCTGATCCTGGAAAATATATAGCAAACTTTCAAAAAAAAATTGTTACTCAAAACAATGAACCCAGATGAATGAGAATACATCTAGACTTCAGTTGATTAAGTTCTATTCGTATTTTCTTGCTTTATAATAATATATCTTGTTAGAAAGAATTGCATTGAGATACACTGCTTAGTAGTAAAATCCATGCTGTCAGTCACCGATAGCGGAGCAACCAACACTAAAACTAGGATAGCAGGGTGCGGGATGGCTGTTATTTGATATATTTTGGAATTATTGTACAATTAATAATATTAATAAACACATAATTGATGAAAAATGAAACTAAGTACTCAAAATTCATGTAATATTCTATAGATTTGCAAATAGAACTTTTGGGATGACTTTTTATATGAAAAATAACAATGCCAACTTTATTTTGTTTGTACAACAGAACTAGCTGTTTTGTGGATATCCATGCTTTCTGTACTAGTTTTGTTAAATGTATGGCATTAACTTCTGAATTGTTAATATTTCATGTAGGATTGACATATCAGAAGACAAGTTTTTACAGTATTTCTGGGATTGTTGGAATCAATTGGAGGTATTATTTTTCATTTTTCTAGAAATTCTTTTTGACTCCCTCTTTCTAATTAGATGTACTTATCTCGGATCAAAGTGTTTCTTTAATACAGTATGATTGCTTGTATTGTATGTGATATTTAATAGAAGAATTTGCTATTGTTAGAGTACTTTTGGCCTTCTGATAATATACTTATAGGAAATAAAAAACAGAACTCGTGTTTAATGAAAGAAAACATCTAGAATCTCTTTGTCGTGGTTGATATTGAGAAGTTTAGATCTCTAAAATGGTGATCTATACAAGAACATAAAACAAGATTCAAGAAAACAGAAAAGAAAATATTGGGACACTTCAAGCACTTTTAAGGAGCTTGTTTCCCACCACCCAAATTTGTTTCTGTCCCCATCTGTGTGGGCTGGTTGTTACGTTGCATCTCAATATGTACTTTTCATACATCCCTTGCTCGCTCGTTTCTCACAACCGTCCCTATTCAAGTGCTTCCATTCCCTTCCTTGCTATTGTACACCTTAGTGTCGGTAACAATACCCCTCAACACATTTAATCTTGTGGATAGAAAGGGAGGAGCTTTGGGATTGAAAATATAACATATCAACTCTTATCAAGCTTCACAGGCAATATAAAACTTTTTTTTCCAAGTATGCTTCTATTGTACATTGATGTTGATTAGAAATCATAATTTATGTACTGTAGATTTCAAATCTGATGTTACATTTCACATTGACATGATAAACCATTGCTAAGAAATGATATTGTGTAAATATATTATCCATTTCACATTGACATATTCTGTTAGCAGTTTCTCAATTCCCAAAGCTTAATGTTGCAGGAAAACGCAACAGAGCAGCTTCCAATGCCCCCATTGTTTATGTTTCTTACTATCTTGTCCTTCAAAATATTTATATCTGAACAGGTAAGCTTTGTATTTTAGTTTATCATTGAGTTTCTTACTGTATTATCCTTGCAAAATATGCCATGTATCCCTGTATGTAGTAACCGTTGCAGAGGAATGGAAGATTCAATGTGACGAACTTGTTATACATGGGTCAAATTCTCATAATCCACCAGCTAATGATCTTTACAATATTTTCTTACTGTATTTATTTTGGAGGTGCAAGACTAATGTTGTTTTAAATGATACAGTGCCACTGCCAACCCAAACCAGTTTGCCATGCTCTCTTGATTTGAATTAAAATTGTATGCCGTTGCTAGTAATATACCTTTGTCTGCAACATGCTTTTTTTAACTCTGGAGAACTGTTTCCTTCTGTTAACTCAGATACTTTTTCAAATAAATATATATTAAAAAGTAATTTGATGAGTTCTTTGTTTCATTAAAAAATATTCTTTCTATCTCTAGACAGATGGAATAATTTCTCCATCTCAGCTGCTATGCTTTTCTAGCATTTGTTACTTTTTATCTAAAAGTTATTAGGATCATTGTGAAGCTAAACTAAATGTTCTTCAGAAAAAAATCTCGCTATGATGTTAAGATGAAATGCTGTTCAGTGCTTTAATGTTTTTGCATTCTTATATGTATATCTGCATCTTAATAAATTATTATGTTTTGATTCAGGAAACTTTGCTCAACCTTTACTTTTCATATGCTGAACCTTTTAGTAGTATAATGTGTTGCTAGTTCACAATTTATTTCGCTTTTACCTGCTTTATGTGTTTATTAACATTTGCTTATCTGCTTGTATTGACATTCATTATTCGTTAACCCTCATTGGCCATTGCCAATATTTTAATAAACTGTTCCCCATTCACAGGTTGATGCTGCCATTATAGAAGTTGGTCTTGGAGGCACAGAAGACTCAACAAACGTGGTATGCATTTGACACATGGTATCACAGATTTACTTCTTTTAACTTTTTCTGTTAAAAATTCTTGTTTAAATATTTGATTTAACTAATAGAATAAATTTGTTTAAAGAAATTAAGACCTTTTCTTTAATTCCTTAAGTAACTAGTATGCTATTAATTTGAAACTGGTTATGAATGTACAGATTAAAGAGCCTACTGTCTGCGGCATTACTTCATTGGGGATGGATCATACTGAGATATTAGGTGTGTATGTCTTAAACTTTCTGAGCTTTTTTCTGTTGTTTTGCATTTGATTTGATCAGAAAGAGATTAAAATGTAACTGCTTTGACAATTATAGTCTATCATCCAAGGAAATTTTCATTATATACTTCAAATTTTGTGGATTTTTTCAATAGCACTTAATTGACCACGATACGAAAAAGCGGTATTTATAATGATTAAATCCTACAGGGGATACTCTCGGACAGATAGCATCACACAAGGCAGGGATTTTTAAGGTCTGAAAATTCTACTATAGCAACCAAACTTGCACATTGATTTCTATGTAAAGATAGGTTTCTTGGTATAATACTTATGTTTCCAATTTATCTAATTGAAAGCCTCTTCTCCCCGCCATTGTTTTTTCTTATCTTCTAAAGAATTGATGTCTTCCCTGTTCCTGAAGCCTAAAGTTCCTGCCTTCACAGTATCCCAACTTCCTGAAGCAATGGATGTTATCCTTGAGAGGGCCAAAGAACTCATGGTAATCATTGTTCTCAATCCTAGCTATGATAAATTGCCTCCAGAAAAAGAAAATAAAATATAAAAGAGCATTTTGAGATTGTCTCTTATCAATGCAATAGTCTATTATTTTAAGAAAAAAAAGTTGTAGAGTTTTTCTTAACAGAAGCTCCTTTGCTCACCAATCACCATGACTCGGGATCATGTTCTATCTAAACATTAATTTATTTATTGGAAACACAACAGATTTCTAGTTAATTTTTTAGATTAATTAATGATCTGCATCCGGTCTAGTTTCAGCTTGGTCTTTCATTGTATATATGGGGATTCTTTTTGAGTCTATCCAGGTATATACCATTGAAAAATAAAGTGAGTATTAAATTACGTTTTTATTCAAATAAAGACATAAAGAGGCCACTTGTTCTAATCATACCTAGCTGTTTTGAAGGACAAGCTTTTTGTAATCTAATCAGTTATGAGTGTACCTAGTTACTTCATGTATTTGAGAGCTCCAGTTTAGTAGGAAATATAGGTCATTAATCAGGCAAGCATGCACATGCAACCTCACATTTGAGCAAAAGTGCCTCTTTATCACTAATGCCAATAATTGTTTGCCTGTTTTCAATGGCTGCAGGTTCCGCTGGAAGTTACTGAGTCTTTAGATTGTAAACAATTGAAGGAATTAAAGCTCCGTTTATCTGGTGATCACCAATTCTTTAATGCTGCTCTTGCAGTCTCACTCTCTAGATGCTGGCTTCAGAGAACAGGAAATTGGGAAAAAGTTTGTCAAAACGTCAGTTAAAATTCTGCTCTTTGTTCATGCATGCATCTATGTAAATATTATGCTAAGCCTTGCGGTCATAATTCATTAAAATAAAAATAATTGGAAGTAATTATAATTATAATATCAGTAATTACACGTTATATATGAGAATTTGTTAAATGTATCCCTTGTTGGTATGCATTAATTATTTTCCAGACATTGAAATGTTTTTAATTAGATTTTAATGCTTTTGGACGGATTAGCCAGTATTTTCTTTTTCTCACTTCATGTACGTATGCATGTAATAATTTTCCTTAAAGAATAGTCCACCCACCCTTCTTTCATTGTTTGATGCTCTAATATCGAAGCTGTGTTGGTCTTTCTCTTTTTTCATTATATGCCCCCTTTGACCATAGCTTTTAACTGTATATTAGGATTTTCAGGATTCTAATTTGCCAGATGAATTTATTAGAGGTCTTTCAACTGCCAATTTTTCTGGGAGGTCTCAGATTGTTTGTGACTCTTCTCTATATTCTGACTGCTCAGAAATTATGTCTGAAAATTGTGTCGGAGAGTTGATATTTTATTTGGATGGAGCTCATAGTCCAGAGAGCATGGAGGCATGTGCGAAGTGGTTCTCTAATGCCGTAAAGGGATATAAAAATCCATCACACTCGCCTATTGGTGTAGTAAATGCAGAGGAAACATCAGAAAATGGTCCCTTTCTACATGAGAGCAAGGCCTTGGAGCCGTTTGAAAAATCTTGTACGCAGGTAGATGTTGCTAAAATAATTTATTGTCTATCTTTTCTTTAAGCTTGACAATTGATATTGGGATAACAGAGTATATCCTTTCTTCAATATTTCCCCATTTTTTAGTAAATACTAGGATTGTCCGTCTCAGCCAACAATATCAATGCAAATCCCCAACTCTTAACTTTTTTTAGTCATTTTTGAAATTTCTTGATTTGAAGTACCATGTGAATTGCATTTGATCATCTAATTCAGTATCAATTGCCTCCTGATGTTCATAATTGATTAACTGTAGATTCTTCTATTCAATTGCTTAGATGTGAGAAATCCTAACATTTTGCTTCCACGGTTAGTGAACGCATGTGCTTCGTCAGGTATTCCTACTTCAATTAACCTGGGTTTTTTTTTTTTATTTTGATTTTCTGTCAGAAAAGCTATTTTCATTAAGCTTGACTTTTCCTTGATTGTATTTATAATGTAATATTTACGGACATGATATAAGAATAAATGAATAGATGTGATACCATAAATCAGTGACATGAGTTGACCCTCTTGACATATGGTAGAGAAATGCATTTGCAGTGTATTCTTGATTAAATGCTCTATTATCACTAGTTAATCTGCTGGAAAATTGTAGCGCACAAATTGAGTCTTTCGCACAAAAGGGAAGATGATTCATCATTTGGCACGTAGGCCTAAAGGTCTTGAAGTCTACACTAGGTAAATTAAGGGGATAGTGTGGAATAGTGAGCTGACACTGACAGTGAGAAAGAAAGAGAAAGTTTCTTGTTGAATTGTGTGGTTGCAGTTAGCAAATAGGCTGAACGTGTAGGGTATCTTTTAGAAAACAGTTATGTTGTTATGGATAGGGAGAAATTCCTATAGGACCCTAACTCGGTGATTTTAGGGATATCATTCTACTATAGTTACCTCATTTCAGAAATAATACAAATTTTCCCTACCATTGCTAAGTGTTTGCTGTGTTAGTTCTGGTTTGAATCAGAAAGAAATAATAAAACAAGGAATGATGTCCTAACCATTTTATATATTTTCTTACGTTGATATCTCATAATTATTGATTCATGTCTTATTGTAGCATCGTACTAATGTATTGACGCGTTTCTTAGGTATTCATTTCTCAAGAGCACTTTTTGTTCCGAGTATGTCAAAGTATACTAAGGTTACTTCTGGTGCATCAGTTATTCCTTCTGATCTCAGTGGGATAGACCTATCATGGCAACTTAATCTTCAAAGAATATGGGAGAAGATTATGCATGGGAAGGGTACATTCTATCTTTTCACCCTGTAACATTCTCTGTCACTCCTCACAATGATGTCGTTAAGATTGTCGTAGCTATATTGTCTTTCATGTAGCTAAAATGGAAAATATTTTCTCATTTAAATTTAACCAAAAGATGAGATATTGTTTTGGATCTTTGTGGACTCGATGTAAGTTTTAAAGTTCAGTAACGGTCACTGATGTCATTAATCATCAGTCTTTGGATTATGTCTAGATAACGATGAATGTACTGATAATGGATCGTCTGATGAAACTATTTTGAAAACCCGTAGCAGAATTCCTGAGTTTCCTTTGAAGATACTACCTTAGAGGACTTAATAGTAGTAACAAAGCTTGATTTCTCTTCTGACCTGCACATTGTTTTGTTTATTTCCCCAGAAATGACCACTTTGCTTGAAAAGGATTTGAAGATAGAGAGCAAGCTGATGTTACCACCTCATGATTTTTTATATGATAATGCTTCAAAGGGAGGTCCTTCCCACAATGATTTTCCATGCAGTGTAGTAATACCTTCATTGCCATTGACAATAAAATGGTTGAGGGACTGCGTCAAAGAACACCCATCAACAAGACTTCAGGTGCGTAACGTGGACCAGTACTTTATTCTTATGTTGACTTAGTTGATGAATGGACACTTACATGGTGCTGAACCTCAATTTTTTCTCTTTAACCGAGTGCATTATAGTAAAAACCATTAATCAAGTAACAGTTATGTTTTTCTTCACCTTTTCTCTCTACCCTTTTGCAAGGTTGCATCTTTCTTTGGTATGCAACATCTCTTCTTTAGTTCTATCATCATGTTCATTTAAGTCAGTTTAATTCTTTTTGGATTGGGTTTGTCAGTTCTTTCTTTCTCTCTTCCTTGTCTTAGTTTTTTTTGCTATTCACCGTTAACCGTGTCAAAACCCCGGTGAGTGTATTAATTTGGTTGACCACTGTAGCCAAACTGCCTTTTCTAGATGGAGAATTATGTTTTCCTTTTACCACTCAATTGCTTTCCTTCTCCTCAGTCGTATTGCCAGGCATCAACATTGATGGGGTGTATAAAAGTATGTGTTACTTTTTTTGGTTCTAAAGAGCATAACGGCGAAACTCACACACTAATTGCTGAAAAGTGAGAAATTGCTTGTTCAAACTTGCGCCCCAGCATATCAAATATCTCATCCTATTACCATTTGAGTTGTGCTTACGGGACATAAGTATTTGTGTTATTATTATTACTTTTTTCTCCATCTTACTACATCCCTTTCTCTATAAAACATGTATGCTGAGAGCCATTTCTTACCAATGGTTGTAGGTTCTTGTCACTGGATCTCTGCATTTGGTTGGAGATGTCCTAAAGCTCTTGAAAAGATGATTTAAATTGAAGTCTACCAATTGGCTTTGGAAACTTCTATTGCAGCCAAAATTGCCATTATTTTAATGATTTCAGAGACACTGATTTCATGTGACTTCTCAAGGACATGCATATATTTCTTCCTATTTGAGTAGGAGCAGTTATATTTTGCAAATTATGTTCCCCATCATCATCATCATCATCATCTAAATGAAGCACTGTCATTGTTAAACTTGAGAAAGTTCAGTATAGGATAGTCCACGGCAGTACTGCAGTAGGATAACCATGCAATAAATAAATGTACGTCCCAAATTTAAGTATATCAATATATGATTAGATTTGTGTCGAAGAGCTATAGCGCAATTCGAAGTGCCCAATGGTCTTGTGCTGTTTGCTCATAATAAGCCTTTTGTGATATGTTGTGTTGTAAACAAAATCTAACGTGAAAGACAAAGTGTTTATTTTCTTTTTTAAATGAAAGACAATTTCAATAAGAAACAATAAATATTACATAAAATTTACAAAAATAAACATTTATATCTTTTTTGTCAAGTAGTTCAAAAGTTAAACTTATGGAGAATTGAAGTATCTAACGTTCGAACTTCGACTTCTACATATAAATATCCATGGAGTTACCAATCGAGTCTAAACATTTATATTCTATAAGGTTAATGTTGGATTATACTCCCTCCGTCCCAAATTGTATGACGTTTTGGGCATTTCACACGTATTAAGAAATATAATTAATTTTGTGTGGGAAATAGATATTATGAGTTGTTTTACAAAATTATCCTTAATAAATGGTATGGAAAAGATAAATTAAAGAATTGAAAGAAAAGAGAGTAATAAATAGTTAAGGATATAATAGGAAAAGTAACATTAATGTTTTATTGGTATTGTAAAGCGACATATAATTTGGGACAAATTTTTTTTCCAAAGCGACGTACAATTTGGGACGGAGGGAGTAGGGTAATTTGGTCAATATAATTATTTTTAAAGATGTTGGTCAATATAATTAATATATTAGTAGTCAAACTCCCCTCTAAGTCTTCCAATTTGAAGGAGAGTAAAAAGTGGTTTATATGGGTTTTGCTTCCTTTCCTTCCCCCTCATAAAATTTGAATTAAACAAATATATTTTAAAAATATTTTCCTCCCTTCATTTTCTGGCCTCCAACCAACTAGATCTTAAGTGAGTCCAATTTGTTTATACTAAGTGGCTTAATTATAAGAATTTCACCGGTTAAGGTATGAATAGATGGGAAATCTTGAGCTAGAACCTCAAGCCTTGCATATTTCAAAATTTCTACCAACTTAATTATTTTCATTGGGACGAGTCCAAATTATTTTATACACTACAAAACATTTTAAAATTATTCCATCCGTCTTAAAATAATTGTCTTCTTAGCATTTTTTCTCTGTCTCAAATTAATTGTAATTTTAGAATATCAACATAGCATTTATTATTTTTATTTTTTTCAACTATTATACCCTTATTTTTAAATTTCACCCAACTTAACTATTCTAATAATCGAATGAAATTTCATTCAACTTAACTTAATTTTCCAGTATTATACTCCTATTTATTAAATTTCATCCAATTGGAAAAAAAATTCTAATTTTTTTTTTCTTTCTAATATTTGCTTTAATTAACTGATAAATTCCTTTTTTTCTACACTCTCTTATGCTGCTGCCTTTTCTTTCTCTGTTCGTTGTTCACCTGACATGAAACAACTCTTGCATTTCGTCTCTTCAACCTCTTTCAATCTTACCAGGTTTCTTCTGTCTTTTGTCTCTTCTTTATTTTCCAAATTCCTATTAGTTATTTTCGTTTTGCTTTTCTCGGGAAAAATGTTTGATTTTATTTCAAGTGATTTTAAAAAGGCTTAAATGCACTTTTGGCCCCCTATCTTTTAAAAAGTTGCGATTTTGGCCCCCTATTAAAAAAAATGGATTATTAGACCCCTAACTTTTGCCCCTTTTGCGAAAGGCTGATTTTGACCCAGTCAACGCATATGTGGCAAGTCACTTAACTGATTTGGCAGCCAACTGTGTAATTATCAATTAAAAAATAAAAGAAAAAGCCAGGCGTGTAATTATCAAATTAAAAAAAAATGAAAAATGGAAACAAACAAAGAAGGAAAGGCGTGAGCTGCAAAACCCAGAACAACAACACCAACAAAATCAAACCCACATTCACCAATATTGACAGATACAAAATAGATGGAAGTGAGTCGTCCAAAAAACATTTTACTGATATTGAAATGAACTAAACAACAACAAAACCACTGGCTGTCCTCTGCAGGCGGCAGGTCACAGATTCAAAGAAAGGCGGATAAAGGGACACCGACTACAACACAACCACAATTTGAACACAACACTTGGCTGAATACGACGACGCCGTGATTAAGATCGGTGATGGCCAGCGCCTCCACCACAATCGTTAAGCTTCTCCATTACTCAGCTTTTTGCGATTTTGATTTAGCTGTCAAGGCGGTTTTGATTTAGCAGTAGTGCGATGGTTGTTGTTGATTTTGATGTGGTGGTTGTTGGAGGGAGGTGGTAGTGGAGCAGTGGGGGAATTGGGAGAGGAGGTGGGGGATAATGGAGAAGAAGAGGAACCTCACGTTCCATAATCCAATTCCATTCCATAATCCAATTTTTCATTTTTTTTTAATTTGATAATTACACGCCTGGCTTTTTCTTTTATTTTTTAATTGATAATTACACAGTTGGCTGCCAAATCAGTTAAGTGACTTGCCACATATGCGTTGACTGGGTCAAAATCAGCCTTTCGCAAAAGGGGCAAAAGTTAGGGGTCTAATAATCCATTTTTTTTAATAGGGGGCCAAAATCGCAACTTTTTAAAAGATAGGGGGCCAAAAGTGCATTTAAGCCTTTTAAAAATAAATTCAAAATGTAAATGTTGTGTCTCACACGCACTCATTGCAGTTTTGCAGTTTTCAGAAGCATTTGAGTAGCAAGAGCTTGGTTTGTTGTCTAAGTGTGAAAGCAATAGGGTCTAAAAGACCCTTTTCAAATTCATCACAACCCATTTCATCATCTTTTGAGGTCAAGAAGGATATGAACCTCAAAGGTTTAGAAGCAAGCCCTAGTTCCAAGAATCATACTGTTAAGGTCTGATTGATGTTTAAGTGATATGATATTGTCATTTTTATGCTACTTTGAGTAATACCGTAGCATCGACACTTCAGAATGAAGTTATGTTATACCGACACATTGGGTTACATTTTATTACTTTTGTTTTTTTTATAGGGTTGAATACCTTAAATAACCCATCTAATTTGGGTGAGGCCTGAAAATAGACTTGTAAAAGAAACAAATTTCACCCTTGTAATTTGGACTCTTCATATTTTAACTTTTTAGAGGGACTATTTCCAGACATTTTAACCCTTTAGAGGGGCTATTTTCGGACTTTACCCAAATATTTTTTGTAAGAGGGTGATGGTAAAATATGAAGAATCTAAAATTACAATGAAATTTGTTTTTTTTATTTTTACGGGGGCTATTTTATAGTAATGATATTTGTACAACCATTTGATGACAACTTTTGTGACAACCTTCTTTTTCTCTTTTCTTATTGGTCAAAAACAATAGAGAGAGAGTAAGAACATAATGTGAGTATAAGAGAGAAAGTTGTCATCAAATGGTTGTACAAATATCATTTCTCCTATTTTAAGACCTCGCCTAAGTTACATGGGCTATTTGAGGTATTAACTCTTTTTTATATTATTATTGATGTCGGTGTTTCAGTGTAGTGTCTGGAGTTCTTGTCCGTGTCTATGCTTCATAGATTGTAATCCTCATTTCTGTTTCAGTTTCTTTTGAGTATTCACTATAAGGTGATGATGTAGGAAAATGATGTTGATGGCTATTCCATTGAGATTGAAAGATTAAGAAATGACCCGGCTATAGTAGACACCATGACTGTTCCAGAACTCCGGAAGACATTAAAGTAAGTTGGTATGCTTTTCCCTTAGAATGTAGCTACTGTTTAAGTTCTAGTTTCAAGCAACATTCTGAAGCAATTATATGTTGGGAATGGTTTTCAATTCTCAGGAGTATAAGGGTTCCTGCCAAAGGTCGTAAAGAGGATCTTTTGTCTGCCTTGAAGAATTTCATGGACAACAATATAAGTGGTATACAATTCTGTCAGCATTCTCTTAGCCTTACTGTTTATTGAGGAAGGGAGCAAATGGACTTTTTATTTTTCTTTTATTTTGCTCAACTTTAAATATTGTCTCCAAAGTCCAAACAATCTCTTATACTCCTTAAACTCCTTGTTGCTCTTTAAAAAACTAGTTGAAGGTTTCTCTTTGTGTTCTGCAGAACAAGATTCTCAAATTAGAGACGAACAAGGACTGTTCACTTCTTCTAAAAATACATCTTTAGAAATGAATGCTAAAAAGGTATCAGGTGAAGAGCCTGTGGGTGAAGTTGATGATACTCTAGAGACAGTTGAATTTAACCAGGGTAAGAGAAGGTTAAAACAATCAGAACCCGAAAGCAAAATTGTCAAAGCAACAACCAAAAAGAAGCTGATAGTTAAATCAGATGAGGTTTCAGGTTGCGTTCTAAACTCTAGATTATGTATAATTATAAACTTTCTACTCTGAAATATTTAGCATAACTTTCGCTCTCTTCGCATTCCTTTATTTGTCTCATGGCTTGTCAATTTTTGTTCAAGTGTAATTCATGCAGTGATTAAATTAATTTATGTGTTTTTTGTCAGATTTTAAACCTTCCAGGGCGAAGAGAAAAGTATCTTCAGATGTTGTAAGCATTGGAGCACAATCAGATGAAATCAGTACAACCACTGTTCAAACTGAAACATGGACTGTTCTTGCTCACAAGAAACCTCAAAAGGATTGGATTGCATATAATCCTAGAACTATGAGACCTTCACCTCTTTCTCGGGATACAAACTTTGTTAAGCTTTTGTCTTGGAATGTCAATGGATTGAGAGCTTTGCTAAAATTAGAGGGATTCTCAGCACTTCAACTTGCCCAAAGGGAAGACTTTGATGTATTGTGCTTGCAAGAGACTAAACTTCAGGTAGAATATTGGTTCTGGTAAATTCTGATGGTTGCTGAAAAACTAAGCAAAGAACTTACTGATTTTAAGAATTTGCTTTTATTGATCAAGTTAATTTTTGCTTTTATCAAGAATTTGCTTTTAAAGTTAATTTTTGCTTTTATAGCTCAGAAAGATGCTTTCCCCAAGTGAACAACAATAGGACATAACATCAGAAAAAATAAAGGCCGGAGAAAATCCCGAACTTACTATTTTATTTTTCAAGATATGAACTATTTTGTTTTTGGATTGGTTAATACCTTAGTATTCTACTTAGTTTGTTTGATTTTGTAAGTTAATATAAAGTTAATAGTTTCAAAGTTCTTTTATTACTATGAAGTTAGGACTATATGCTATTTTGTAAGAGAGTGGCACAAAACATATAGGTATTCAATATATTTGTGACACATGGTAAATGTTTTTTTCACTCAATCTTTTTGCCATCGATTTCTGCACCTTCAAATTTTCTGATGACCTCTATAGAAATTTAGTAAAGGTTTCTTGTAGATAACTTGTAAATTGTAATACACAGACACGTGCTGATGGTTTGAGGTGGTTTCTTGTCATGAGAATTCTTTTAATAGTTGTCTGTTATAGCAGAACCTTAAGGGTTATAAAAAGTAAAAGTGAACATTATAATACAATTAGAACGAGAGTAAGTTTGCAAATTGTGAAATACTTAAATTGTGAGAAGCTACTCCTGACGGTCTTATTTCCTGCCTAATAAAATCTATTAACCATGATGTTTATGTGAAAGTTCATAGTGGTCATTTTCTCTCCTATTTATGAGTGTTCTGGTTTTGCTAACAGGAGAAGGATATCGAGGAAATAAAACAGCGACTGATAGATGGCTATGAGAACAGCTTTTGGACATGTAGTGTTTCTAAGCTTGGTTATTCTGGAACAGCAATAATCTCAAGGGTGTGGTCGCTATTTTCATCCTGTTTCTTCATACTTAATCGAAAATTTTGGTTCATAACGTGAAATTGTTTTTTTTTACATTTAGAAGAAAAATATATTTACGGTAGTGACTATTCCTAGCACAATTAACTCATGCCGAATTTTACTATGCAGACTGTAGATGTAGTGATTCACGATCATTATATAGTTATTTAGTGGACACATTTTTCTAAAAGAAGTTTTTGTCAGTGAGATTAATGATGATAACGAATTATTTTGTACCCTACTTGAGGTGAAGCTTTTGTCACCACTCATATTCTTTCTTCATGAAAGCTAAATACTAATTATATTTGTTTTTATATCATGGTTTAGTACTCTACTATGTTGCTTAATCATTCAACTTCGAGAAATAATCATTTGCAGGATAGCCTAACCATTTGTGTTCTTTATTTAAAATGCTAGAATAGTGTTCAGTATAATTCTTTTTCTAATATTATTTTCTTTTAATTGAAATTCTGGCAGATAAAGCCTCTTTCAGTTAGATATGGCCTAGGTATATCTGATCATGATAGTGAGGGTAGGCTTGTGACCGTAGAGTTTGATACATTTTATCTGGTAACTGGATACGTGCCTAATTCTGGTGATGGCTTGAAAAGACTGGTACTTTTATTCAACTCTATTACTTTTATATTTCTAACTCAATCGTTTTTTTTTTCTATATTTCAATCTAGCGAATGGATCCTCATCTAATTGATCTTTTTGTGTTTGAATTTAGTCTTACAGAGTGACCGAATGGGATCCAGCTCTCAGCAATTATTTGAAAGTATGTATTACTCCATTCCCTCATTGAATACAATAAGGCTTAATTAATTTTGTTGTATCATACATCGTTCCTTTAATACTATCATATTTCCTTGTCTTGTCAGAGTATACCATCCATCCTTTGTTAACCTTATTCCATTGTCATTTTAATGAAATTTGGTTTATGACATAGCCAAGATAGAGGTGATTTATTTTAGCTATGTTTGCATGTGCTATTGAAATCCTGTGATGTTCATTTTTTTATTTAAATGTTTTACGCTCCTATAAAATATATTCTTATCAAGTTTAGTCTTTGCAAAAAAATTCATCCACCTTTAGTTCCCCATTTGCTGAATTTGGTAAAAGTTTGCATCTATATTTAGTCTCTAAAATCCCCAAATGAGAACTAATCATGAATGAATATTTTTATAGGGACTAAACTTAATAGGAGGATATTTTATAGGTGCAGGTGCTAAAGTAAAGACGTGCTTAATTTTTTTATATTGCTTATTAAACTCATTGCAAAGTTATTAATGATGATGGGGATCTGGTGCATCTCGTTACAATTTTGAGTGAAGTGTGTATAGTTTTACCAGTTGATCCATTAGTTGTAAGAAATCTTCAGGTTAAATTCTGCTTGATAGTTTTATATTTGAAAAGGCAAAATGTTGTTCTGTATGCCCAACATAGTAAAATGATGTTTGGAATGCATCACTTTATTCAAACAAAAATTTTGAGGTGCAGAGTGATTAATTATGCTGTACATCCTTGTTCCATATGATTTTATAATATTTATTTTGGGTAGATGTTTTTCTACAAGATTCATGATTTATTTTCTGGTGGGTACAGGAGCTGGAAAAGTCAAAACCTGTAGTTTTGACGGGTGATCTGAATTGTGCTCATGAAGAGATAGACATATACAACCCAGCTGTAAGTGATTTCAAGTTGGTAATCTGGTCAATACCATTATTGTTTATTTGCCACTTTTGGCAATTTCTTGAACTGGTGTATTTAGGAATAACACCATGGTGTGTCTCACTCGTAACGCGGGTTCCTAAGAAACAACTTTACCTTGTAGTATCTTGGGGATGCCAGATGCTTGGTGAGGACACCTAGCATGTTAGGGGAGTATGTAATAGCTGACATCCTTTTAGTGTTGTGAGAATTAGAACAGGGCAGTCGGCTAGTAACTTACTGAGTCTCATGGCCATAACATTTTTGGCAAATTTAACTTGGGTTAGTAAATTTGTTTAAACATGAAAAGGGAGCTACTTTGGTTAAGTGTGTAGAAAACAATGACAAGATGAAATTTAAATTGATAACGTCATGAATAATCAAATGTGAGTATAAGTTTTAGTATGTGTTTTAATCGATTCAGATAGTTACATGTATGTATGTATTCGCAGGGTAACAAAAGGAGTGCAGGGTTCACAGATGAAGAGAGGAAATCATTTGAGACAAGCTTTTTATCAAAGGGATTTGTAGATACCTTTAGAAAACAGCATCCTGGTGTTGTTGGATATACTTATTGGGGTTATCGGCATGGTGGGCGCAAGTATAACCGAGGTATATTTAGCATACTCCTGAAATTGTTTTGTTTCAAATAGTTTGCATACAATATTCTATCTGTGCAAATATAAACACAAGTTTTAACTATGATTCCGATTCAATTGCTTTACTTGATATTTATCTTTTTCACGATTGTATTTATACATTTATAAAGTCGAGCACATATGGTAGCTATCATCTGGCTTCCCTTCTTACCATTAGCTTAAATAAAATGTCTAATTGCAATTTGCAATATGTTTAAGATATTACTTTTGAGGAAGCACACACATGACATTGACATGTGATTTAGTGTATACATTCAATCAGTAGTGAGTTAACTAATATCTTGATTATTATCAATCATCTGAATGAACTTTGAAATCCTTTCAAATAATCTCTCTATCTTATCTCAATGATTTGTTTCAAAATTTAAAACAGGATGGCGTCTTGATTATTTCCTTGTCTCGGAATCCATAGCTGACAAAGTTCATGATTCATACATTCTCCCTGATGTGATTGGGAGCGATCATTGTCCAATCGGCCTTGTTATGAAGCTCTAAATCTGCAATTGAAGCACTCACTCTGAGCTTATAGAGAATGTTGATTTTGAACAAGGCTATTTACCTGAAGCAGGGCTTTTTGGTTTTTTTCTTTTTTTTGTCTTATTTGGTTCATCTTGGAAAATTCTGCTATCCTTGTCTGTAGATACTATCTATGATCATTGCCCTAAAGAGAACATACAGAAACTTAAATGTCTAAGGAAAATTTAATTGTTTAATGCAATGGTCTATGAGGGTTATATCTGGAGGTGTATTTGTGACTTGCAGAAAGAAAAAAAAAATGTTGTTTTCAAAATGAGGGAATGTAGAAAACATACACTTCTGTTCCTGTCAGGACTTGAATGGGTTGATCACTAAAATATCCAAAAACCAATATTTTGGCATGGAACTGAGAATATGAGATTCCATGTCATAAGTATAATTTTTAAGTTAAGATAGTTTGTTGTAGGTCAGCAATGGTGGTTCCTAAGCCAATCCTCAATCATAGGTTAATGAACATGCGTGAGTTACTTGGAGTGTGTAATTTATATAGTAGGAGGTGAGTACATAGCAAAAGAACGAGTAAGTTGCTGTTGAATATTAGTATTTTATTAAATATTTACATTATTACATATTTAATATTTATGATTGATGATGATGGTTCACATGATTCTAAACACCAATATGGTGTTTAAGGTGGTCATGGTTTACGGATGAACTATAAACAACGATGGTTTTGAAAATCAGTATGGTGTCTATGATTATGAAAATGACCTGATTTATTATGTTAGCTCAAGAAACCACCATTCACCCTCCAACCAGTTTGGTGTGCACGGTGGTGCAGCCGCGGTGGAGTTTGGATTGAAAGGTCAGTTAAACAAATGAGAGGAGATATCTTCCAGTTTTTGAAAGATTTTTTTTTGAAAAATGATGAGTTAATGCTTGTGATTAATATATTTTTTATTTTAAGAATATTATAACAACATAGATTAAATTTGAAAAATTTATATAAACTCTCTAAAACCCTCCATAACTCTTTTTCAATACAATTTTTTTAGTTTTCTAAATGAGAAAGATTTTGCATTATGAAGAAAAATGAAGCCCCCAAAACCCTTTTCTTGCAATGTTCTCTATTTCTTACATTTGTCCTTCCCTCCCTTCCTCTCTAAACTCGCAAACAAAACCTTGGATTATAAAAAAAACTCAAGGCGCAAAAACTTTGCAATTATGCTATTACGATTACTCTAATTATTAGTAAGAATGATAGTGGGTAGAGAATGTCAATTTTACTTTTTTTTTTGTTTGAACAAAACCAATATGAGTTATAGTAATAACAAAAGATCATTCTATCTAGCACAAAATGTACCATATTAGAACACCTAAGTTCAAGCTAATACAAACTTGGAAGAAAGAACAAAAAGAAAACTCTTAGCCTAAATAAGGAAAAGGGCAAAACCACCAACTATGGTAACCAAAAACAATATTAACATATTTTTTTTTCAGTCACCAATAAGATAGCAACTTGATTTTGTCCAAAAGATGATGGATAAAGTCTTCCTTATTTTTAAATGTTCTGCATGAATAGTCTTACTTTTTATTAGCATGCAAAATTTGCTAATATAAGTTATTTCACCGGAGAGAAGAGTGCAAGTCACTCTAACTTTTGGTTTTGAAAAGGAGTTTTAAAAAAAAATTATAAATAAAAAATTAGTCATTCCTTTCAATGTTATTCTACATTTTGATGGAATAACTCAATCTTTAATGCTCCAAAAATTCAGCAATTAAACCTCCTTATAGCCAAAGATAACAACTTCATTCTACATTGAACGAAGATTGTTAAGAAGGCACGTCAAATCACTCATATATTCTTATTTGTAGCTGACAACCTTATTTTCTGCAAGAGAGATAAAGCGGAGAAATAGATTCTTACATGTGTAAATTATACGAGAGGATAAAGTGTAATTTATGACCATTAAACCCACTTCATCTAAATTTATCATAGGTTTCTCTCTCTTGATGAATGATATGATATCACACTTTATTTTTCTTGTGTAAATTACACATGAAATGATCCATACATGATAAAGAGATAGCAAAGGGGCCTAGCCAATTCTAAATACATAGCAGCAAGTGTCATACCAACCTATGAAGCACAATACTTCCAAATCAAACTAGTGCCCCAAAAATTTAATCATTTTCAACTATATCAAAAAAATTCAATTATAAAATTGTTAGAAAGGAAAGTGATAATATTAAGACAAAATTACTCCAAATGTCATTTATCTTATTTATTTGTAACACTTAAGTCTTTTATCTTCTTTTTTTCCCAATAAAGTCCTTTATCTTTTAAACATGCACAAATAAATCATTTTTTTCATTTTTATTAAAAAAAATGCTGAGTTGGAAAGCCACATTGGATAATTAATTTTTTTTTTCAATATTTTTATATTAACAATTAAGAAACCCAGCAAATTGATGAACATCTTCGCCACGATCTTTATATCTTCATCATCTACTTTCTTAAATAAAATAAAATAAACCTCCTCAAAACACATTTAAATAGCATGAATCTTAGTGTTATGTTTAACTCCATTTTCTTCTAAATTCAAAAATCAAAATCCCAAAATTCTCAATAAATCTAAGGAAATCAAACCCAAATTTCATAATCTTCTTTCTTCAATAAAAAAGCCTCATATTTATTCAACTAAGCCTTTTTGTTCAACTAAGAAATCTATATTTATTCTCTGTATTCTGATTTCTTATCTCTTTACATGAAAAAACCCCAAATTAAATTTCTAGGGTTCTTCAACCAATTGAGTTCGCCAATTTTGTTACTAAATCACTTATCAAGGAATTGCATTATAATGACTTCTTCTATTTTTACTTATTGCCATTCTTTTTGTTCTTCCACACACATTTATCGTTTGTTACAAAATTGTGCCTGAATGAGATTTGAATTTTGTGGTTGCTTTAGATTGTATATGGATGAGAAAAGATGGATTAGGTTAAACAAAAGTAGCATAGCTGCTTCTGATTCAATCCGTACAATTCTACAAATAATCCACCGAGAGTATATATTGTGGCATAGCAGCAGCAATTCCGACTCTTCTTGTGTCCACCGAGAGTTGGATTTAAATTAGGGGAATCGACTTTCGAGTTTAGAAGAAAATGGAGATGAAGATAATATTGAGATTCTTGTTATTTGGAGGTGTACTTGAGTAGCTATTTTTTTTTGTTCAAAGAAGAAGATGATGAAGGTATGAAGATGGTGATGATGTTCATAATCTTCCTGGGTTTCCTTATTTTTAATAAAGAAATATTTTTTATAAAAAAAAATTATCTAACGTGGCTTTCCAACTCAGCATTTTTTTAATAAAAATGAAAAAAAAATATTTATTTGTGGATGTGTTAAAAGATAAAGAACTTTATTGGAACAAAAATGAGATAAAAAAAACTTGAGAGTTACAAATAAATAAGATTTTTTTAAGGGAAATATGTTTATAGCATTTCATTAATAATAAGATGTTCAATACAAACGGGTATAGTAAAATAAACAATTGGACTAGCTAATAATGTGGCTTCTCTGGCAAGAGCATGAGCAACCTCGTTGGCTTGTCGCTTAACAAACTCCACCCTAGAGTTAGAGAGAAAAGACCTGGCAAGAGAACGACAAGAGGTAATAATGCAGCCAAATTAGGACGTGTCGTTTCTAGTAGCATGGAAAGCATCAGAAGTAAGCTTCGAGTTTGTTTCCAACAGTAAAAAAATAGAGCCCCAGTAGTTAAAGTTTCCAACAGTAAAAAAATAATAGCAGAAGCTGAATCACTATTGGACATGGCATGTTGAATAGAGCTCCAGAGGCCTGTTATTTGCCACACCTGGATAGCAAAAGGACAATCAAAAAAGACGTGAGCAAGATCTTCATGATTAGAGGTACAACTCACATAGTTAGTAGGACATTAAACGCCTTTATCAAGTAAGCGAACACAAGTAGGTAAATAGCCTCGGCACATTCGCCAAATTAAATTCTTCACTTTAGGGGGCACCTTGAGCTTCCAAATTCCACCCCAAGAGCCGGGTCGTCTCAGATGCGAAGAATCAATGAGCTCTTCAACACATAACTTGTAAGCACTACACACAGAGTAATGACCATGTCTCTCCGCTTTCCAAATGAGCATGTCTTCGTGTACCTGAAAAATTAGCGGTGTGTGAATAATTTTATCTGCTATATCCTCGCTGAAAACCTGATGAATGACATTCTCGTTCCAACTCTTATCATAGGGGTTCATCAAATTATTAACAGTAGCGTTCTGAACAAGATGAGCACCCGTGATGCCACCATCAATACGATCCTCGTTGGTTAACCAAGGTTCATTCAAGATAGAAATAGACGCCCCTGAACCAATACGCCAACGAGAACCACCACAAACAATAAAACGGGAGCGCAGAATGCTACGCCAAACATAGCTAGGATTATGACCAATATGTGTCGTGAGGTAGGTACCAGATGGGAAATATCTTGCCTTAAAAATACGGGTAACAAACGAATTTGGTTCCGTAAGGAACTTCCAACCATGTTTGCCTAGCATAGCCAGATTGAAAACAGAGAGATCCTTAAAACCCATGCCCCCGTGCACCTTAGGGACAGATAACTTCTCCCAGCTCATCCAATTAATACCTCTCTATGAAGTTCTGCCATGACCCCACCAAAAGGAATTCATCATCTTCTCTATAGTATTAATAAGTGAAGAAGGTAACTGGTAAATACTCATAACATAAGACGGAATGGCCTGCAAGACAGATTTAATCATAACCTCACGACCTGCTTTCGAAAGGCACTTACCACTCCAGGAATTAATCTTCTGCTGAACTCTGTCTTTGATGTATGAAAAAGTTGCATTACGATCATGACTTACCATAGACGGTAAACCCAAATATTTACCTGTTCCCAAAACTGCTTGAACCCCAAGGATTTGCGTGAGAGTCTGTTGAAGAGGGTTCGAGACATTACGGCTATAAAAAATCTCGGATTTAGGCAAACTGATGGCCTGACCAGACGCAGACTCATACAAAGAAAGAATATTTTTCATAACAGTTGCTTGTCCTTCATTTGCTTTAAAGAAAAGAAAACAGTCATCTGCAAATAAAAGATGAGAGACAGGAGGGGCCCTCCCGCAAATCTTAGTACCTGTAATATCGCCCCGCTCCTCCGCTTTCCTAATAAGAGAGGATAAACCTTCTGCACAAATAATAAACAAATAAGGGGAAAGGGGATCCCCTTGGCGGAGGCCGCGACCAGGGATGATGGGGCCAACCTTCTCATTGTTAACCATAACAGAATAATTCACAGACTCAACACACATGCTCATCCAGTGAATCCACCGAGCGCTAAATCCCATCTTAACCATAACAGCCCACAAATAGTCCCAATCCATACGGTCATAAGCCTTACTGATATCAAGTTTCAAGGCAACATACCTGTCATTACCCCTCTTTTTCGTCTTCATGAAGTGGATGACCTCAATAGCAACCATGGCATTGTCCAAAATAGAACGCCCCGGAACAAAAGCGGATTGATTGTTGGAAATACACTAAGATAAAACACATTTTAACCTGTTAACCAAAACCTTAGAAATCAGTTTGTAAAGAACATTACATAAGGCTATGGGGCGCCACTCCTTCATAATGGTTTGCGAGTTTCCTTTAGGAATGAGAGCAATATTTGTCATGTTTAAATCAGGAGGAAACTGTCTCGTAGAAAGCCAAGAACAACATGCTTTGAAAATATCATCACTGCATAATTGCCAAAAATGCTGGTAAAAACCCGGATTAAATCCGTCAGGACCTGGACACTTATCTGGATGCATAAAAAACATAGCATCTTGAAATTCAGCTTTAGTAAAAGGAGCTGTGAGATTATCATTTTCAATGGCAGAAATAGAATGGTTAATAACATCAATAACAGTAGAAAAATCACTATTCTGCTTCTGAAAAATGTTCACAAAATAATCTTTTGCAATATTGCGCAAGCCTTGCTCATCTATAATTTTATTGCCTGAATCATCCTCAAGAGAAAGAATGCGGTTTACCTTTTTTCTAGCTGTAGCTGAGGCATGAAAGAATTTAGTGTTTCGGTCACCATCCTTATACCAAAAAATTTTAGCACGTTGGCGCCAATAAGCATCATCCTGCGACAGTAAACGTTGCATACACTTTCGAAGCTCAAACATGTGGACCTTATCCACCCCTGATACGGAAAATCGTGTACCTTGCAATTCCCTCTGACACTCTTCAATGTTGCGCTTCAACTTATGACAATGAGATTTGCTCCACACGAACATATCTTCCGCACAAGAAGACAACTTAGGAATAATAGGATTATCAGAGTGTACCTGCCAAGAATTAGTAACAAGTTCCTTGAAACCTGGTTCTGAATGCCACGCATTTTGTAACACCCCAAATCTACCCGGTAAATATAAACGAAAATCAGAGTATTTTAAAAACTTCCAACAAACATGGGATGTCACATTTCAACATAAAACAACAAAACAACCTGTATTTCATTTAACATTGATACATAGCATTCGAAATCACAACTTTATTCAGCATGAATTCAAACTTCATCTTATGATTTAGAATCAACTTAGAAACATCTTTTAAACGACAAAGTACTTAACAAAATTCCACTTAATATTTTTCTTCAACTGAAATAAATTTTAACTTAGAATACAACAACTGAAATAATAACAACTATTTCCCCGAGTGCTACGTATCAGAGCAAGACACCAACTTGAACTAACAGCAACTAGAGACTTCATAAAGTTACTTCAACTTCCATAGCTATTCTTAAGCACCTGCCCATTTCCCATGGTAGGGGAAACATCAGCAGAAGGGGTGAGATATCAAACAATATAAACGAAAGCATAATAATGAGCAAGTAAAAACATAAGCATAGGATCATACTTCATTATCTCACCAATCATTTTATTCATGTTCACACATCATTTTCATAAACAATCATCATCACCAATATTCAACATCATCACATCAAGCACATCATGAACATCGCCACACGTCACGGTTATAACAATTTATCATCGACACATAATGCAATGAGACCCGACTTCACCTATATGCATGTGGTACCAAACGTCGCAAAATAATGCCAAATAGGGCATGTCAGGCCGGAGCCCCACGTCACTTTGCCAAACAAGGCTACGTCGCTTTACCAAAATTTCAGGCCATCGTCACCAGATGCAATGAATGAGACTTCTAAAATGAAACAACAAAACACATGCAAGCATCATACATAAACCACATCACTGCCATATAAGGCTACATCACTGTCATTCAAATTCACAATTACAGCAGTAGCACTGCTTTCACGTCATCATCGCAAACCGATCAATCATAAACAACGTCATATAACATCGTATTCAAACATCAACAATTCATCATATAACATCGTATTCAAACATCAACAATTCATCATACAATTTTGTAAAACCATAACAAATTATACATAACATATTTCCATGTCAAACTAAGGATACTAGAAAGATATCACAATTATCGACAACTTTCATGTTTATACCAAAGACCAATTTAAAACAGAGACGTGTGAAAAAGACGCAAAAACATGAAACAGAGAATGCTGTTACCGCACAATTTCACTAAGACCCCTTTGGAGTATTTTCATCATAACTCAAAAACTAAAAGTCATTTTCACGTCAAACCAAAGCCACTGGAAAGCTAACAAAATTATCTAAAACCTTCATGTTTACACCCAAGGCCAATTCTGTACCGATCAATACCAGTTTTCGTTTCAAATTCGGAAAAGTTGTGCAGAAAGTCCATAAAAATTCACTGTGACCTACGTGCAGTAATTTGACCATAACTCAAGTTCTATAAATCGTTTTGACGTCAGACCAACGGCATTAGAAAACTAACATCCATACCTACAACTTTTGTGTTTACACCTAAGACCAATTCTGTACTGATCAATACCAGTTTTCGTTTCAAATTCGGAAAAGTTGTGCAGAAAGTCCATAAAAATTCACTGTGACCTACGTGCAGTAATTTGACCATAACTCAAGTTCTATAAATCATTTTGACGTCAGACCAACGGCATTAGAAAACTAACATCCATACCTACAACTTTTGTGTTTACACCTAAGACCAATTCTGTACCGATCAATACCAGTTTTTATTTCAAAATTCGGGGCAGAGACAAGAAAACTCAGGAAAAGCAACTTATATTATTCAAACTTCTCATTCATTCAAAATCATCACAATCAACAACAACAACTCAACATAATTCATACCCAATTCATAATATGACATTAACAACAACAATCATCAATAACCACAAATCAACAACAACATGTATCATGCCAATTTCATCATCAAAATCACAGACCTCATGAATTGAACAAAAGGATCAAAATCCATACAATCACATATACCTAAAATCTACCATACCCCATCATTATGCAATCCCTTAGAATGTAAGAACCCCACCCTTACCTTAGATTGCAGACCGCTCCATTCCACCGGATTGAATCCTTTTTGCCATAGCTTTCACTTTGCCTCTTTTCCTCCTCTGTCCGTACAGCACTTTCTCGTCTCTTCTTCTTCTCCTTATTCTCTTTCTCTTACGTACAACCTGCCTTTTTTCTTTTTGTTTCTTTACAAACCCTTTTCTTTTCTTTTTACTGATAACCTATTTTCTTTCTTTTTCATAACCAAATAATAATAATAATAATACCTTTATGTAATCCATTGGGCTTCACTTTCACACCCCCCCACTTTTACTTCATGCAACCAAATATTAAACCCAACCAATAAACTAATTTTTATTATAATTTCTTTATCAATATTATTGCTAATATTATTTCTCCATCTTAACCAACTTAATTACTCGACTATCCACTGAACAACTCAAACAACATAATAATCCAATATTATTTCTACAACTTCGTCGATCCACCAATTAAATAATACTTCATAGAAATACACCGATTAAATTCCAACCTCAATACTTTCAACAATTAATTCCGAAAATACTCAGAAATATTTAATTAAATAATTAATTAAATTTCCGGGCGTTACACATTTTCGTACCGAAAATGGCGTTTTGAGAAATGCGGCCTAGGCTTAGGAGCACGGTTGAGAAGAATAGGGTAATGGTCGGAAGCAGGCGCCACAAGAGTTTCAACAGTAGCTTCCGAAAACAAATTAAACCACATAGAATTAGCAAGTGCACGATCTAACCTTTCCTCCACCGCTCGCGACGTGCCAAGACTTTTGAACCACGTAAAAGGATAGCCCTCCACCGGAACATCAGACAAACCAGAATCAATAACAGCTTGCCGAAAGCCGTTAATCAGCCATTGGGGTCTAGAGGTGCACCCCCTTTTTTCACCTGCATCCAGAAGATCGTGAAAATCGCCAAAAATGCATCAAGGACCTGCAAATTGTTGAGAAAGTTGTTGGAGAAAATTCCACGCGGTAGTTCTACGACCCCCATTGGGATAACCATAGTAGCCAGTGAGTCTCCAAGAGCCAAAAGCAGGATCAATAATCTCAACAGTAATATGATTAGAAGAAAAATCAATAAGTTGACAATTTAAAGATGTGCGCCAGAAAATAGCAAGACCCCCGCCTCTGCCGGTGCGGTCAACAGAGATACAAGAGTCATAACCAAGCAAGTAACGTAATTCTTCAATTTTATTACGGTTGACTAGTGTCTCACTTAAGAAGAGGAGATCCGGATTGAAGTGCCGGACTAGGTATTTTAAATCCGGAATTGCACTCGGGCTACCTAAACCCCGACAATTCCACCCTACTAGACTCATTTACCTAGGCAGGCCTGATCATCAGGTCCTGCCATTACAACATGTTCATCATACAAAGGATTAGAAATTACAATCATTTCAGTATCCCCCTAGTACTAACATTTTGTCCTATTACATCATTGATCTCAATCCCATCCCCAACAGAAGAAGTTTCACCATTCGAATAGCTAAAACACACTTTCTTTTTTTCAACTCGGAACCCGCAATATCATGATCACCTTCATTGTCAGCTGGAATATGTTTGTGTCCTGCAAGAGGTAGGGCAGCAGGTAACCCAAGGACAAAGGGGCGGCCACCAAGAGAACTGGATATCGTGGTACCCGTGGATGAGGAAGGGAGGAGATGCACCTGACAGGTAGGATTCAGACCAACACCATAACGAGCCTGAACTGCGGTCTGGGCAGCAAGCACACCTTGTTTAATAGAATTTATCTCGTTATGGACAACAAGCATACGGTCATTGAAATTAGATAAATTCACCCCGGCAGCATCTATGTTAGTTCGGCCAGCAACAGGACCCCCATTGAAAGGGTTTTGACTCGGGACAGCAGCGGGAATAGGGTCCTTCAACCACTTATTAGTTGCAGAGGTTCCAACACGGTGAGTTACAGGCTTAAGGTCAAGCCCCCAGTTACGTACACCATCATCCGACTCCAACTCAAACAATTCAGGACACACTTTATCTGTATGTCCCAAAATGCCACACCTGTAACAAAATACACCAAATTTCACATATTTAAACTGATAGAAACGTAAGAACCATTGTTAACATGAACTTGTCATCCCTTTTTCAACGGAACAGTAACATCAACGCGAACTTTAAGCCGCATATAGGAGCTGTGAATTGTGTTGCGAGCATCATAAGATTGGAGAACACCAAGGAAACTGCCTATACCTTGACCTACCTTTGGTTGAATGAAACCAAACGGTAACCCATGAACTTGTATCCAGAAGTCCAAATGATTTAGCGGCACAAGGTTTGGAACAGCACCGGGAGCAATGCGATCAATCACAATGTGAAAGTTGTCATAGAGCCACGACCCTTCATCCAAAACACATGCAACATCCAATTTGTGATGAAATTGAAAAAGATAACGGTCACCATCAGATTTCAGGATCGTTACCTGTAACACCCCGATTTTTATATTTTAAGTAATTCAATAAAGTTTAATAGGTGTGGTGTGGTGACTATTATTATTAATGCAGTTTTATTTGAATGTGATGTAAATGTTGAGAGGGTTGAATTATATTGGTGAATTAATTTATGATACCAGAATTTAAATAATATAGAAAGAGAATTGAAAAACAAGTAGAAAAGAGTAGGAGGTGTAGAAAATAGGTTTTTAATAAGTGGGGGTGGGGAAAGCAAAAGAATAGTGAATAGAAGAGGAAAGTTATATGAAGAGTGGCTGGACCAAATATAAATAAGGGTTTTGGGAATTAGAAGTCAGTTTTGCTGAACGTAGAAACAGAGAGAAGAGCAGTAGTCAGAGAAAGGAAAACCTAGCTACAACGAAGTCAAGCCAAACCGGAGATTTCAGAGGAATCGAGATAAGGGGGAGAATCCTTTCACTTTAGGGTATATTATTTTATAACGGGGTTGTTTAATTCTTATGATGATGTTGTTGTTACGTTGTAAACTTTGATGAGAAAATGATGATGAATGAATGTAAAATTGTTGTTGAAAGATAAAAACTAAGGGAACCTAGTTTAAGAGATTAAAGTTAAGAATTTGTTCATGAAAGAGTGTATAATTAGATAGGATAAGAGGGAATTAACATCCAAATTGTAGGGTAACCCTAGAGTGATGATTTGGGATGAATTGGGGGTGTTGGGATGGAATTAAGTGATTTGAAAGGGATTATTGGGAGAAAACGCACTTCTGAAATTGATTTTTGTTGGTTGTCTGTCAGTCAAAATCAGGCCCCGATTTGGGGAAATCGGGCCACGATTTTGGCCTATAAAAGGATGTTTGGACTCGACAAAAATCAGGCCACGATTTTTGTCAGACCAACTTGGAAGATTGACCTTTTTCACCATTTTCCGTTCTGAACTGGGTTTCGGTGTAAACATGAAAGTTGTAGATATGGATGTTAGCCTTAATTTGGCTTTGGAGTAACCTCATTTAGACATCCACAGCTTGAGATATGATCAAAATACTACACATGGGTCAACACGGTTGTGCACTCCCTCTAGGCCTAGGAAAACTGACTTTTCCACCTCTTTCTGTTCCGAATTGAGTTTAGGTGTCTTCATCAAAGTTGTATATAGAGATGTCATCTTTCATTTGTCTTTGGTTGGACTCCATTTAGATCTCTAAAAGTTGAGTTATGATTAAAATACTGTACCTGGGTCATGTTGCAATCTTCATGAAATTTCAGACAATCCTTTCAGAGAACTCTAAAACATATTTGAAAACAATAGCAAGTCTAAGAAAGTTGTTAGCGTGAAAAGTAAGTGTAAGGGATCCTAAACCATCATACATGGAGGGGGAAGTGTGCTTAGGCATGATATAAGGTGATTAACTCAAAATGTTAGTGAGTCTAAAGCTTGAACCAATGAAAGGTGGGTAAGTGAAGTAAGAGGAAATTGTTTAGGCATAGTTCGTAACCAGACGATGAAGATAATAGTAGAACTTTAGAATAAAGGTCAAGTTTAATATTATAAGTTAAAAAAAAAAAGAGTGCAGACTTGGGTAAGACGAATGTATGATGTTAGTGGCATAAAACAATAGACGATAGTAACGATGAACTAATATATGATGATAGGATCTTAAAACTTAATGAGCACAATTGTATAGACGGATAACATTATTAGGAGTGACGATAGGGTAGTAAAAATATTAAAGACTAAGAATGAAGGATAAATGATGTCGCTAGGAAGAAAGGATGTAGAGAATGAAGAAGGAACCAACGATGCGGTAAGTTCTAGAAATGTTATTGGAAATATGGAGTAATGGGTTGTTTATAATGAGACGGATGGATGTAGTAATGGTGTCATAATCGGTGAGGGTATTGTCGTGTAGAAGCGTCGATAAGTGGTGAGTCGAATATTGTCTTTAGTGATGTTATAAGAAGGGGGTTGAATAAGTTAGGAAGGTTAAAGGGGGAATAGTCATATATTGTATAATGAGGTTGAACATTGGTGAGAAAGAAAAAGATGTATAATTAAGTGGTGTAATAGAGGATGAGAAAGATGCAGATTCTGGTGGTGCAACAGATGAGATGAAATCTGTAGATTCCGATGGTGTAGTAGATGAGATAAAATATGTAGATTCTGGCGATGCAAATGATAGAGAGTAAAATGTATAAATTCCGGTGACGATAATGATGGGTAACATGTATAAATTCTGGTGACGATAACGATGGGTAAGACGTATAAATTCTGGTGACGACAACGATGGGTAAGATGTATAAATTCTGGTGACGGTAACGATGGGTAAGACGTATAAATTCTGGTGACGATAATGATGGGTAAGATGTATAAATTCTGGTGACGATAACGATGGGTAAGACGTATAAATTCTGGTGACGATAATGATGAGTAAGATGTATAAATTCCTGATGTTGTTGTTAATGAGTTTTATTCATTCATCATATCATTATTAAGATTCTGGTGACGAATGATGACATGTTGTATTGTCCAGTAACATAACTCTGGCATACAATTTTGGTGAGTAGAGACCGGTACCGGCATGCATATAGGTGATAGAAAATAGTTGCATCATCTCATATAAGTGAATATATCTTGTGATTGGTGATGTTATGCAAGTTGTGTGTATATGATGTATATGTTTTATATATGATGTAGGTGATATATATTGATTGTGTGTATATGATGTATATGTGTTATATGTGATGTATGTAATATATATTGAAGGTGTGTATATGGTGTATATGTGTCATATGTGATTTTTGTGCTAATGATAAGAACTGCTACACTTATTAATAATAAGTGGATGAAGTATTTGCTAAAGACGTGTAACTGACGTATATGTGGATGATGTGTAATCTTGATGAGTTGTGAATAAGATGTAAATGACGAGCAATGATGATGTGACCAATTGTTTAATTGATTCATGTATCCCAATTAAATGTTATGATGTGTATTCTCACCCCTTTGTTGTTGTTGTTGTTGTATTTATGGTGTCTGTACCCATGGGGTACAGATACCCAGGACAAGGAGCTCTAGTTGCGGGACGCTTAGAAGATGGCGACGGAGATTAGTACCGTTGTTTTTATTTAGTGAACTTATGTAGTCGATGAACGTACGCTCTGATCTGTAACACCAGAGTTGGGGTTAAAATATTGAAATTTAATTCCATTGGAGTTAAAGTCTTGTGAAACTTTTGTTATTTCCATCGTTGATGTTGAAGATAAGAATATTTTTATTATTAAGACAAGTTGAATTATTTTCCGCTGCTGAAGTATGATTTAATAATGCCTTAGTAAATGACAACTGATGAGTTTTGTAACATCCTTTTATTTAAATATATTCTTATTATTTAATAAACCAACGTCGGGAGTTAGGGTGTTACATTACCCGTTTACCCAGCTTCCAGGGGCGCACCATTCTTTCACTGAAGTAAGCTTCCTTGATTTCTCGATCAGCCAAAACACAACCAATCAAGCAGTGGTCCAGGATTGTAGAGGCCGCGACATCAGAATCAAGATTTAGGGTTAAACCGTCATCAGCCAAGATGAGACCCTCTATGTTCAAATGCGCAAGGTTCATATAAACAGAAACACGACAAGGTACAATGAGGGAGAAGAGGAAAACGTGAAAGCACACGAAAATAGCAAAGTCAGGTTGCATAAAATTGGAAACAGGATTGGGGTTTTTGAGAATATTGAATTAGGGTTTGGGAACAGGTTGCAAAAATTGGAAACAGGATTAGGCTTGTAACAAACACGGCAAGGTATAGTGAGAGAGAAGAGGAAACGTGAAAGCACACGAAAATGGCAAGGCAGGTTGCAAAAAGTGGAAACAGGATTAGGGTTTGTGAGAAAACTGAATTAGGGTTTGGGAGAAGTGAGGCAAGCAAGACTCAAGAGGGATGAAATATATTGACAGGAGAGGAAACATCTAAACCACGGGTCATGGATCAGATGAGAAACAGCCTCACAGTAGGAGGATCCGTCCCAAGATGCGGCGGCAGCCCAAAAGGGTGGCGGCTAGAACTTGGCAAAACCAGGAAACCCTAGGATAGCATTATGCGTATTTTATATGTTATGCTTGCGTAGAGAATTTTGCTACCTGGCCATACAAATAAATAAAATAAAAACTTTTAAAGTAATTTTGTCAAATATTAATCTTTGGAACAGAATATGTCACTAACTTATAAAGGAAATAAAAAAATTGCAATATTTTTATAAAGGAAAGTGAAAATGCCACGGTGGGTCCGTCTTGATGAATTGGCAACATCCTATTAGTTCAATGACGAATTACAAGGAAAAATAAAAAATTCATAGTTGACAACTTGCGTACCCATCAATAAAAGATGGGTAACACAACCCATGCTGAGTTGGCACCAATTAAAGTTATTTGTTTGTTTTCTATTATTTTTAATATTATATAAATACATTGTTTTGATTGGACCAACTCAACATGGGTAGTATTACCCACCTTTTATTGATGGGTAAACAAGAATTTCCCAAATTCATATTCATGCTTAGCGTTGAATTTTGGAAAAAATTGTAGTAATATTTTGCAGATAGATCTGTCTGAATAATAACAACGCCGTTAAGGTTACACAGAACACAACAATGGGAACACGAAAAAGACTCATCTCTCCAGCAGCACAACCTTCTTCAGATCAACAACAACAACAACAAATCACCGACCCACCAATTGCGCCTCCAAAATGGGGTTTTCTTTTCAAGCTCTCTCTCTTTTCCATCCCTTATTTCTACCTCATCTTCTTCCATTTCACCATTGATTCTCATCTTCGAAGATCTATCATCATCAATGCTGGATTGAGTCTTGCTGGGTTTTTTGTTACTGTTAAAATGATCCCTGTTGCTTCTAGATACGTTCTTAAACGGAGTCTTTTTGGATTTGATATTAATAAGAAGGGTACTCCTCAAGGGAATGTTAAAGTGTGAGTCTTTCTACAATTTTTTTATGTTAATTATTTTAATAATCATGTGTTAGCTGCGTTTTGTTTATCGTTGTTGTTTTCAATGTATTCAGCATTTCACTGATATTTATACATATTTTCTCTTTTGTAATTGAGTGTACATCTATTTATTTGTTTAGACCCTGTTTGGATAAACGTATAATCTATTTTTATAATAACGAGTCAAAAGTATAAATATTTTGTTGTAATCAATGCATTGAACTTTATTTTTTTACTTTTGATTAATTGAATGCACGAAACATGTGCCCAAGTTTGCATGATCCTAAAGGATAAAATAAAGTCATATTAGTTTCACATAAGTTATAAGCTGTTTTCCTAACCTATTCTGGAGTGCTTATGAAAATAAGTTGAAAACAACTTATGGACATGTCGTCATAAATTATTTCCATAAACTCCCCCAAACAGACTCACATGTGTTATAATGAGATTAAGTAAGTCAATCCAAACACAACTGTAATTGCTCCTTCAGTTCTAAAATGAGATATATGTAAATTTCGTGTGGAAGTTTAAGCTCCTCTTTTGATCTTATACTTTTTGTCTCAAATTGTTCAGCATATCCCTTTGGCTTTTTTTTTTTTTTTTTTCTTTCTATATTGACGTTGATTTGTTGGGGTTCTATCCTCATTAGCTTTGAATCATGATTCATGTATTCTAAACCATTTATGATCTTTCTATTTACCAGACCAACTGTTCTATTATATAATTCTGTAAATATGGATATGTAAATAATAGTCATACAGACTGTTTTCTTAGAAGTTAGAATACTTTTTTACTTTGAATGTGGCATCTTCATCTTAGATATTAATTTCATATATATATATATATATATATATATATATATATAAAATAATAATAAGAATAAGAATAAAATGTGGATGTCACAATGGCTGATAGTTTAATTTAATCATCAACTAATATGCTCAGGTGTACTCTAGACGAAAGCGTATCTCCTTTGGTTAAAATAGTAAATTGAAGAGAGTGGGAGAAATATTATTAATCTTCTTTAGTAAAAGTTATGAAATTGAAGCTAAAAGTTCAATTAGAGAACACAACTTTAGCTAGGGTGAATTTTGTCATGCATGCATAGCAAGAAATAGAATTCTTTTCAACTAAATAAATTTTTGGTACTAAGTTTTGACTGTGCTTTATTTTCCAATGCAGGCCTGAGTCATTGGGTATAGTTGTTGGTATTGTCTTTTTGGTTGTTGCAATATTATTTCAGCATTTCAACTTCACAGCAGATTCCAATGTAAGTATATTTTGTAAGTTACAAACTAAAAGTATGGTAATCAAACTAGTCAGGATCATGATTTTAAATTGCGGTTGTGGTTATTCTACAAACTTTTATATTGCAACAAAGTTCAGCCAATGCAGTCGAAATTGCGGTTGCAGAGACCTCAAATCCTTTATATCGCGCTTGCAATTTTAGTTATCAGCCACAGTTTAAAACCATTATCCGTACCATACGTCTTGAGAATGATATCAATAGAATATTGGAGCATTTAAATATATCAGAAATTATGATTTTGCAGTGGCTTGTTGAGTACAATGCTGCTTTAGCATGCGTCTGTTTCATGACATTACTTGGATTTGTCGATGATGTCCTTGATGTTCCTTGGAGAGTGTGAGTATACAAGTTTTCATTATTTTCTTCCAGGATTTGTTCATGTCAGCTAATGTTAGAATAATTTCATTTTTTATTTTATGTCGATGTAAAGAGCAGAAAATTACTACTACCATCAATTGCTGCACTCCCTTTGTTAATGGCATATGCTGGACACACAACCATAGTTATACCAAAACCACTTGTACCACACATTGGCATAGAGATTTTGGATCTTGGTAAGCTTTAGATACCTCTATGCAAATGACGCTTGAAGAGATATTAATTTCTGTAAAATCTCACTACCTTGACATTTTTTTAACGACGAAGGGTGGATATATAAGCTTTACATGGGACTGTTGGCTGTTTTCTGCACAAATTCAATCAATATACATGCTGGACTAAACGGCCTTGAAGTTGGACAGACAGTGGTTATTACATATGCTGTAAGTCGAAAAGCTTGTATAAGTAACTACGATATACTTTGGTCATAGAAAATGATTCATACTATGGATTTGCAGATTCTGATACACAATATTATGCAAATTGGAGCCTCAACAGATCCGGAATATAAGCTAGCACATGCATTCTCCATTTACTTGGTGCAGCCATTGCTAGCTACCTCTTTGGCTTTACTTTCTTACAATTGGTATTTAATAGTGTATCTCTATCATTTTATTTGAAACCTTATATTCACATATGACTGAGAGTAGCCCGCTGAAAGTCTGTTGTTGTTCTTGTTCTAGGTATCCATCTTCAGTTTTTGTTGGTGATACGTATACATACTTTGCAGGGATGACTATGGCTGTGGTTGGTATTTTAGGCCACTTTAGGTATTTCCTTGCTTTATTTGACAAGATTAATTTGGCTATCCACTTTTTTGTGTTTGTTAAGTGCTGTCGAGTTATAACTTGTGAATCAATTTTCTAATTTCTTGTCTTGCATGAGTTTTTTCATTCCTCTTGGATAAGGGATTTTGCAGCATTATATGCAGAAACCTACCATTTTTCTCTCTGTATGATAGATATGTTGATAGAAAATGGACAGTTGGATTTTTCATCTCAACCATGAAGTTGTAATAATAATCTTCCAACTCCTCTACAATGTATAAACATCTCGATTTCTCATCTCAATTTCTTCCTACTTCCAAGTCTACAATGTGAAATATCTCAATTTTTCTTCTCAACCACGAACGTGTATCTTCCGTCTAGAATGTACAAGTATCTCAATTTCTCATCTCAATTTCTTCCTTCTTCCTTAAAATATTTATAAACATGGTTACTGAATAATGTATAAAAAGAAGAATGCTTCTTAATATGACTTTCTGAGCTATGTTTCAAACACTACAATGTAAGCCTTTAGGAGATGACCCAATTTGCCAGGCCTTTACTAGCAAGGGTGTGCAAAATATCCAGTTTGATGACAAAAACCACAACCATATCTAGAACCACTAAGAAAATCCGGATGACTGCAACAGTTTTTTATCCAGTCCATATCAAATTTGGACGGATTATCCGTTTATGCAAACCATTTTAAGAATTGGATGTCCATATCCAATTTATTTATCTCTTACACTCAACTTTCTCCCTGTTCGTTTTCTAGTGCCATTTATGATTATCTAATGGACCTTAATCAGATTTTCATCAGCTCCATGGTCTTGCTGAATAAGGTCTCGTCGACATCATCACTGCTTCAGCAGCTCTGTCGACTTGCCGTTAAATGAGATTCTTTCTTCCGTCGACTCGCTGTCATACGAGATTCTTTCCACCATGGACAGATATGAACTCTTGTCTGAGTCCTCTTTCTATGTCGTTTTTGGATTCTGCTATTATAGTAGATTATTTGGCGTCACCACGAATCTTCTGTGCGATCATCAGATTCGAACTTTCTCACCTTTGAATTTTCTCACCAAGTCAGAATCTTCTCTACGAATACCAGATCCATCTTTATATTTGGCGACCAAGAAACCTTCCTCTTTTCACCTTCACGCAAATGGAAATCTAGAGAAAAACTAGTACATTCTATATTTGCCCAAATTGCATTTTTTCTTTTAAAAATCCAAAAAGATATTTGATTCTGCTTTTTGTTTGTTTGCACTGTTGTTATAATATGTTTCTTTACTGCATAATTTTGAAGTTGTCATCATTATTTTTAATTTTTTAGACAGTCCTCACCTTGTTCTAAGTTTTAATTTCTTCGTTTGTGTAAATATCGTTGTGGAATATTGTAATTCACACTTTCTAATTGTTATTACCGAGAAAATAAGGGAAATGATAGAAAATGAGATCAAGCTAATATGAACTGGTTACATGTTCTGTAACCAGTTATTCCTGGTTTGATTTTTGTTAATCTGGTTTGGGGAAAAATTGGTTTAGTTATTAAATCCAATCTGTTTAAGTGGTTTTTATTTGGATATGGATAGATCCAAACCTTTAACAAGCCTGTCTACTAGGATCTGGACAACAGATAAACAGTTGTGATATAAATCTAAATTGTGGTACACTATTCCTATGGGAATTATGACCTTTTATTACAATAACTATTATTAGTTGCCTTGTAATAATCTCTCTTTAAATTTTTTTGTTTCAGTGAAACACTCTTGATTTTCTTCCTGCCTCAAGTTTTGAACTTTCTCTTGTCACTCCCCCAGGTTTGGCACCAACAGAATCTCTCCATTTTCGATAAATTGAATCTCTTTTAAACATGCTTTTCTAACATATAACACATTTTCCTCCAGCTTTCTGGCTACATTCCATGTCCACGTCATCGTCTTCCGAGGTATGCTTCACATGGACGTAACCTATTGCTTATGCTTATTTCATGCATCTTGTTTGGTTGAAACCTCATGTGACATCTACTCATTCAGGTTTGACCCTCAAACTGGACTACTGACTGGAACAAATGATGGAACACTCGTTAACTTCTTTCTGAGAAATTTAGGCCGGAAATCTGAGAAGTCACTTTGTATATATCTTCTTATTTTCCAGGTGATGATTCCCCGCCCTTTTGTTTATTTTTACCTTTTTAGTTTGTAATTCGACTAATATATAAGTTGAATTTGTAAATTTTTTTTGGGACAGGGTATTGCTTGCTGTTTCTGTTTCATGCTGAGGTATTTCCTTGCTGGTTGGTACAAATGAAAAACTAAGCTGATAAAGTAAGATATGGATAATGAGAACCACCTGAGAGACTGAATTGTTGTATAATCATTTTTGTAGAAAATCGTTTTTAGTGTAATTGGATATAGGAATTCCTTTTGTTACTTGAATATTGCATGCTAAATATCGCAACTTCGACAAATACACACACGTCTGGAGATGTCAAATAACCTAGCAACATTTTATATGTCATCCCTTCACAAGAAGTTAACTTCTTCTATTTTATCATCATGTAACACCCTAGTATTTTATCGTACTTCAATCATGTGTTATGATTCAAAATAGCATATGAAAAAATAGACTTGGCATGACACAATTGGTTGAAGCAAATGAGCATGTGGCTTGTGATCTCATATGACCATGATGGTCATAATTTTGAAGGTACATTGAAAAATCAAGTTATTTAAGCCCTTCACAGTGGCAATTGTCTAATGGATACCGAGTATTGGGAGCAATAGGCTCAAGAGGAGTACAACCTGACCTGCGCAATCAGGCTCAAGTTATAAGCTATTGGTGTATCAGGCTCAATCAAAAGAGAATTGCATTTTCATTTTCAGAAGTCAGTCAAGAAATAAGATATAGGTGTCAGTAGTCTGACCCTCATTCAAAACTGTAACATGGTTACTTGGACGAATTAACTCTTGAAACCCATACAGATTCTGAAAAAGTATCAGATTGGTACCTGCTAACATTATATTTCCATTAGCATTTATTATTTAAACAACCATCGCATTATTTTCGTCTAAAAAAATCACTTTATTTATATGACCTCAAATTGGTGAGACCTATGTTTCCTTTTGATGAATTGGGGGTAATTTACCTCTATTGACAAGTAGTACTCGATTTTGGAGCGAATGATATGAAAATCAGATGTTGAATGAAAGAGATTAAAAAAATTTGATGTTCTTGAGATGAAAATGGTAATTGATTGTAAGAAGAAAAAAAAAACACTTTGGTGCGGCATACATTATCCCTTGATGAATTGAGGGTAATTTACCCCTAATCACAGGTAAAACTTGATTATGGAACGAACGAGATAGAGATCACATGTTAAATATAGGAGATGAAGACGTTTGATGTTCTTGAGATGAAAATGACAACTAATTTTAAGAATAAAGATGAAGAAAATGGAATTTTTCTTTGAAAGGGGTAAATTACCCCGATTCATAAGGGGGTAATGTAGAAAAAAAAACCCTCAAATTTCATTTCAAATGCAAAAGCATTTGGATTTTGCAAATTCTAAAACAACTTTTGCCTTGAAATCTTGGATTGGAGGATTACAATATTGAAAATTGCTCTTCTCCCATACAAAAATGTTCACTCCCACGTGAATTGGCTAAAATACCCCCAGCGTGAGTTAACTCACGTTCGCTATACTCCCACGTGAATTAACTCACGTTCGGTACGTGGGTTTTCTATTTCAACACTTAATGGGTCCCTTCATGCTTTTTCTTTACTGTAGTGAAATCCTTTCATGCTTGACTTCAATTTGTCTGTAATAATAATTTGGTTTGTTTGAAATTGAGTTGTACCGTTGTAAAAGACAAATACTCACTCCTAAGAGTTTGTTTTCTATTTCGACACTTAATGTTAGGAATTAAAAATTCATTTTGAGTTTTATTTCATAGTAAAACCAAATGATTCAATTATAGTATAGAAACCATTATATATTGCCATTCAGATGGTAGGTAAATATTTAAAAACATATAAACATTTTTACATATGGTTTCTAGGATTACCTATTAGAAGACGAAAATTGCTTTATACACTTCAAAGAAAGCTAAAACACACCAGGATATTACATTTTTACCCCTGCGGTAGTTAATTGCCGCCAGATCATCCCATTGGCAACTAGTTGCCGCCGCTTTTGAATCCGTCGGCAGTTAGCTGCCGTTGCGTTCTTGATATTGCTGATTACAACAACCTACTCCTATACTGTTACATCATCACCTTTTCCTACTTCCTCTTCAATCTAAACACCTAAATCCAATTTTTTTTCCACAATCCTTGTCCAAAATCATTGAAGCAACAATCCTAGAAGGTTTCAACACACTTTTGACGTCAAGAAACAGGTAATGCATCATTTAATCAGTTTTTTTTTTTGCTGATTTTTCTGTCAATTTTCGTAAAAACCTGACATGCAGCGTAGCAACACTTAACTGCCGCTGTATGGGGCCATCGGTAGGTAACTGCCGATGGCAGCGGCAGCTAGTTGCCGATGGAAAACTAAAAAAAACAGGCTTACTACCTAATTTTTTGAATTTTTTTTGGTTTTTTTTTATTTTTTTAGGTTTAATTAATTTTGATATTGATGTTATTGCAATTGTAAGTTATTTATTTATAGTTATTTGTTGTTTATTCATAGTTATGGATGAAAATGTGAATGTTGATCCGGTCCAAACAAAACCTATTTTTGTCGATAATTCCGGAAATGTCATACCGCCTATGGTTGACTCCGGTGTTGTCCCTCTTGAGGCCAACGAAGTTGACACGGCTCATTTTTTTTTTCAAGCGAAGTTAAATGGAAAGATAGAAATGACTTGCTTAATTGGGTACGTCGTCAAGCAAATATAGAGGGATTTAGAATTGTTATGCGTAGATCCAATTTGATCAATCCAATGTTGCAACTAATTTGTGAAAGGAGTGGCGACCACAAAGTGCCGAATAAAATTGAAGCATGAGGCAACGGGTTCAAAAAAATGTGGGTGTAAGTTCATGGTTCGTGGATATCTTAGTACGGAAACAAATGATTGGAGATTGAACATTCTTAATGGAGTTCACAACCATGAGATGGAGCCAAGTTTAGAAGGACACATGCTTTTGGGTAGATTAAGGGAGGATGACAAGAAGATTATACGTGACTTGACCAAGAGTTTGGTGCTACCAAAAAATATTTTGATAAATTTGAAGACAAAAAGACAAGATTGCATGACAAATATCAAGCAAGTATACAATGAACGTAAAAAAATATTCAAGTCAAACAGAGGTAACAAGACGGATATGCAGTATCTAATCTCAAAGTTGGAGGAGCACAACTATGTCTATTTCACCAGAACACAAAGTGAGAGTACTACTATTCAAGACATATTTTGGGCTCATCCAACATCTGTTAAGTTGTTTAACAATTTTCCAACAGTTTCTGTTATGGACTCCACCTATAAAACCAACATGTACAGAATGTCATTGTTTGAGATAGTTGGGGTCACCTCGACCGATATGACATATTCTATTGGTTTTAGATTTTTGACATCTGAGAAAGAGGATAATTTTACTTGGGTTTTACATATGTTGGTCAAACTTCTTAACTCAAAGATTAATATGCCTTCAATGGTTGTGACTAACAGAGATACGACTTTGATGAATGCAGTAACAACTGTTCTCCCTGAAACTAGTGCAATACTTTATTATTTTCATTTTGGTAAAAATGTTAGAGCAAAGTGCATCACTGACTGTAGAGTGAAACCGAAGGATGGGAAAGAGGTGAAGCCAAGTGACATAGTTAACAAGATAATGAAAGCATGGGATGTTGTTGTTGAATCACCTACACAAGAATTATATGCAAGTGCGTTAATGGAATTCAAAAATGTTTGTAAATATTTTCCAAAGTTTCTTACTTATGTCGAGAACACCGTATTGGATGTTATGAAGGAGAAAATAGTGAGGGCATGGACAGACCATGTCTTGCATCTTGGCTGCAGAACCACCAACCGAGTTGAGGGGGCTCATGGTAAACTGAAGAAATATTTGAGCAATAGTGTAGGTGATTTTGATACTTGTTAGGAGAAATTACATGATATGTTGGTGATCCAGTTAACTGAGATACAAACATCATTTGGGAGGAGTTGTACTGTGTCTAGGACTGCTTTGAGTTTTATTTTTTATGAAGAAAGACGTTCCAAGGAAACATTGTGCATGGACAAAGAAATTTGTGGTTGTGTGATAAGGACATCGTATGAGCTACCTTGTGCATGAACTATTGCTGTGAAAATCCGTGACAACAAGCCTATTTGATTGGATGAGATACACCGTCATTGGCAAATGTTATGTATGGATGAAGAAAGTAATGAAGATGGTTTTTTTGTCGAGGAGGAGTGGAATGATATTCAGGAACGTCTCAAGAAAGTTCCTTATCAAATCAAACTAGAAATCAAAGAGGTTTTGCGTCAGTTGGCATTTCCAGAATCCACAATGGTTTCTCCTCCTCCAAGAAAAGTACCAACCAAGGGAGCGCCGAAAAAAGTGAGGAGTAAAGCAAATGAGGCATCGACAAGTCGAATCCCTTCTTATTGGGAGCGTGTTGATTCTCAATTTCCGGATAGTCAATAGTTGCAAACTATGTGATGAGGACCACAATGGCATGGAGGGAGGGCTTGCTTGCTGTCCATTTTGATGTGTTTTTATTTTAAATATGTTGTAATAAAAGTGTAAGAGACCAATTTTGGCCAAAACACTAAGTTTGAATTTCTAGTGTGTTTTATCCATTTTAAAGCTTTCAAAAGCTTTAAATGACGTGCTTTCTTTATTTTAGAAAGAAAATAATATGCTGAATCAAGTAGAGTGAAAAGAAATCAAGAACATTAATGGGAGGGAGAAAAATAGCACAAGACATGAAAGGAAAGGAGGAAGTGGCGTTGCCACACATTAAAGCACAATGAATTGTTTTCTTTAAGCCCACTCATTGAGGAAATTAATTGAAAACGTTTTCAGCATCATGGGAGCCGCCCCACCATCAATTGTGGCTGCACAATTTCATTCCAAATCAATTTGTAACCATTTTTGCAATTATTCAGCCCTACGCATTGATGTTAGACTAATGGATGAATTCATAGAGTTTTCATGAGTTATTTTCTTTGATATTCCTTGTATTACAACATGTGACCTCTTTCATATATATAAGAGGTGACAATCATCAATAAAACTAGGACTATTTTGAGTGAAAATGTACACTATGTGTGTTTTTGAGCAATTGCTCTTTGGTTCTGGATTGGACCAATTTTGATCATATCAAGAATCCTTTCTTGTGGTGATCCTCAATCCCATAGATTTATCACTTTCTTGGATTAGAAGGTGTGACGTCCCTGTCTTTCCATTCCATTTCTCCATTTTTGAGTCTTTGTTCAATCTTGTCCATAAAATCGGTTTGGGTCAAAATTCTGCCATTTGTCCATTTTAACCAAAATATCCATTTTCCATTCTGGTTATTGCATTTTGAATCACAAGAATTTTAAAGTTCAAATTTAACAAAGCAATTTCGTGAAATTGGAAGAAAAATGACTATTTTTAGAAATTGGGTCTTATCAAGTGGTAATCAGAGCATGGTTCAAAAAAGGGCCAAACTTTGGTAAAGTGTCTTTCTTCTTTTTCCTTATTGTTTTTTTTTCTTCAATATTGATATTCACAAAAAAAAAACGAAAAAAATATATATATTAGGAAAAAAAATCTGTTTGTTTAAAGTGTTGTGGTTCATAAAAAAAAAGTGCTCCTTTTTGTGTTTTTGCCACACTCTAGAATTTTTCTTTGTTTCTTTCATTTTCTAGTCAATCTTTATCCTCTGTTTCTTGTTTTAGTGTCTTTCTTTGTGTTAGGCCTCTGGGATTGATGATTCATTTTGGTTTCTTTAAAGAACTAAAAGAGCAATTTGACCGGTAAGGACCATTTTAAACACTTGTTACTAATTTTCACAAAATTTCACAATCATGTCTGATCCACCTTCACCTAGAACAACAACTATGTCAATCCAAATGAGAGCAATGCGTGAGCATTTTGAGAGGCTGTTAAGAGACCAAGCTGAACAATTCCAACAAAGAGTTGATGAGTTAGAAAGGAGGTCTCAAAATTCTAATGATGGTAGTGGTGATGAGGATGAGAGGAGGCGTAGAAGGAGACCAAGGGAAAATCATTTAAGAGGCATAAAAATTAAAGTCCCATCTTTTGTTGGAAAGAGTGACCCAGAAGCATACCTAGAATGGGAGACTAAAATTGAACAAATTTTTAATTGCCATAATTACTCTAATGTTGAAAAAGTGCAGGTTGCTCCCGTTGAGTTCAAGGAGTATGCTTTAGTATGGTGGGATCAATTGATCAAAGAAAGAAGGAGGTATGGAGAACAACCGATTGATACTTGGGATGGGATGAAGAGAATCATGAGAAGGTTTGTTCCTTCCTATTACCGTAGAGACTTGCACAACAAATTGCAAAGACTTACTCAAGGTTCTAAAAGTGTTGAAGAATATTTCAAGGAGATGGAGATTGCCAAAATTAGAGCTAATGTGGAGGAAGACAATGAAGCAACCATGGCTAGGTTTCTTCATGGTCTAAATCGTGACATTGGTGACATAGTTGAACTTCATCACTATGTTGAAATGGATGACTTGGTACATCAAGCTATCAAAGTGGAACATCAACTCAAAAGAAAAGGCCAAGTTAGAAGAAACACTTCTTCTTTTAACTCTTTAAGTTGGAAGGATAAAATAGAGAAGGAGGGAGCCTCGTCATCAAATTCAAAGGACTCCACGGCTGATCCCAAAGGTATACAAATAAACCCTTCTCAAAGTACTTCTACTAACAAAAGTGTTAAGTGTTTCAAATGTCAAGGTCAAGGACACATAGCTTCTAATGTCCAACAAAGAGAAATATGATAATTGAGGAGAATGAACACCTTGAGGTAGAGGAGCATGATGGGTATGTTGAAGAGGAGGATGAAGAAATACCAAGTGGAGACCTTTTCATGATTAGGAGGTTTTTGGGAAATCAAGCTAAGGAGGAGGAATCAAATCAAAGGGAAACTCTTTTCCACACAAGATGCCTTGTGCAAGGAAAGGTATGCTCTTTAATTATTGATGGAGGTAGTTGTACCAATGTTGCTAGTACACGCTTGGTGTCTAAATTGGAATTAGAAACAAAACCTCACCGAAGGCCTTACAAACTTCAATGGCTTAATGAAAATGTAGAAATGCTTGTTGATAAACAAGTAGAGGTTTGTTTTGAAATTGGCAAGTATAAAGATTCTGTTTTATGTGATGTAGTACCAATGGAGGCTAGTCATTTGTTGTTAGGGAGACCTTGGCAATTTGATAGAAGTGTCCTTCATGATGGTCGAACCAACAAGTACTCTTTTATTCATTTTGGTCAAAAGATTAGTCTTGCACCATTGAGTCCTAGTGAGGTTAGAGAGGATCAAAAGAAAATGAAAGAAAAATATGAGCAAGAAAAAAGAGAAAAAGAAAAAGAAAAATCAAAAGAAAAGAAAGAGAGTTTGATTGAAAAAGATGGGGAGTTTCAAGAAACAATCATGAACAAACAGCCCCTATATTTTCTACTTTGCAAAAAGGTGTCTTTGTTGACTAACACAAAAAAATTGCCAAGTTGTACTAAGTTTCACTTGCAGGAATGTGAAGATGTGTTCCCAAAGAAGGTACCACACAAATTTAAAAAATTGTGTTTGAACCTGGAGGTTGTACATAGCTTCCAAATTCGAGGACAAATTCTTTCGACGAGGTGGAATATGATGAGGACCACAATGGCATGGAGGGAGGGCTTGCTTGCTTCCCATTTTGATGTGTTTTTGTTTTAAATATGTTGTAATAAAAGTGTAAGGGACCAATTTTGGCCAAAACACTAAGTTTGAATTTCTAGTGTGTTTTATCCATTTTAAAGCTTTCAAAAGCTTTAAATGGCGTGCTTTCTTTATTTTAGAAAGAAAATAATATGTTGAATCAAGTAGAGTGAAAAGAAATCAAGAACATTAATGGGAGGGAGAAAAATAGCACAAGACATGAAAGGAAAGGAGGAAGTGGCGCTGCCACACATTAAAGCACAATGAATTGTTTTCTTTCAGCCCACTCATTGAGGAAATTAATTGGAAACGTTTTCAGCATCATGGGAGCCGCCCCACCATCAATTGTGGCTGCACAATTTCATTCCAAATCAATTTGTAACCATTTTTGCAATTATTCAGCCCTAGGCATTGATGTTAGACTAATGGCTGAATTCATAGAGTTTTCATGAGTTATTTTCTTTGATATTCCATGTATTACAACATGTGACCTCTTTCATATATATATAAGAGGTGACAATCATCAATAAAACTAGGACTATTTTGAGTGAAAAAGTACACTGTGTGTTTTTGAGCAATTGTTCTTTGGTTCTGGATTGGACCAATTTTGATCATATCAAGAATCCTTTCTTGTGGTGATCCTCAATCCCATAGACTTATCACTTTCTTGGATTAGAAGGTGTGGCGTCCCTGTCTTTCCATTCCAATTCTCCATTTTTGAGTCTTTGTTCAATCTTGTCCATAAAATTTGTTTGGGTCAAAATTCTGCCATTTGTCCATTTTAACCCAAATATCCATTTTCCATTCTGGTTATTGCATTTTGAATCACAAGAATTTTAAAGTTCAAATTTAACAAAGCAATTTCGTGAAATTGGAAGAAAAATGACTATTTTTAGAAATTGGGTCTTATCACTGTCATCATTTCCTAAAAGAAAGGGTGCGCTCGTATTGGCAAATCATCACATTTCCCACTTCCACCACCTACTCGGTTTCCTAAGCTTAGCCAGGTTCCAAAGTCTACTCCGGTTCATGGTGTGTTTGATGTTTTGAGCCCTATTGACTATATGCCAAATTCATGGTTCCAATTATTGAAAAAATTGTGGATGTTAAAGGCGATGGGAATTGTGGTTTTTGGGCTATAGCTGAGTTCTTGGGTTTCACCGAAGAAAGTCATGTCATGGTTCGTAGACATCTTATTCAAGAGGTGAAAGATCATAGAAATGATTTTGTGCGTGTATTTGCGAGTGAGGATCGTTTTAACTACATCTTAAATGGTTTGCATCCTCCCTCAAATAGTGGTGGGATTGCACTTGTATATAAGTTGTTGTCTTTTCCGGACATGGGTCACATCGTTGCAACTTATTACAATAGACTTGTAGTGGAGTTGACAAATCACGAAATCGGAACTTCGGAATCATTTTTCCCACTTAGAGGGGTACCACCGCTTAAGCAAAAAAACCTCATCATGTGCCTAGGCTTAATTCCCAATAATTTTGTTCTTATTTTTTTTGAAAGATGGTTGTCCACTACCTCCATCATCTACAGAGTGGAACATACATAGGAGTGAAGAGGCATCGACTTGGGAATTTGAGTATTTAGATCAACAAGCTAGGTTCCGAGACCTCATGAACATTGAAAAAAGAGAGAATCCGGTCCCACCAAAAAAGGAGTCAAACCAAGCCAATTCAATTTTGTATGACACTCCTGAAAAAGCAAAGCAAGAATTTCAAGTTATTGCGGAAGATGAAGATGGTTCAAATTCACTTGATGCGATATGAGTGATTTTTTGTTTTTGTCGGTGTTCATCCTTTTTTTTGTCGATAATACACCGACATATTTTTTGTGGTTTATATTGTAAAGCCAATTTTTTGTGGCCAATATATAACTAACATATTAATATATATAAATATGGACCGTAGATCTCACCATCTAGGACTTGAGATCCTAAAGACAAGGGTGTGAGCCCTTGGAATAAGGCTGGTGTAACACCCATATTAAGATTGCCTAGGATCTTATACGAGTATTAAAGTTTCGTACTGGATACATTAATTTACAATATAAAAGTTCATACAAAATATTACATCACAGTGTAATATTACAACCCAAGGTTTATACAACACCTCTTGATACATGTACATCAGTAATACAACAACATATAATACAGTCCAACTATAAAACATATAATATCAGCACGATCAGTCCAAAGCTTTCTCCATACCCTTGTTGTGTGCTGCCTGTGAACCTGCACCAGAAGGAATGGGATGAGACATAATGTCTCAGTGAGCTCTACCCAACCTACTGTTGGCAACCACAGGGAACCTAGGGTCGCCATGCCTACCTTGGCAATTTAGGGGAAAACTAGAATCGCCAAGTCTTTAATTCTATCCCCAAGGGATATAACCCACCTATAACTATAACTGTAATCTACCCGTATCTGTAAGACTTCCTGTGACTATAACTTTAACTATAACTGTGAAACATAATACATATATGGTGTTTTATGTTAGCTGTTAGCGTTGAACAAACAATTAATCTGAGTTCGTTTTACGGAGTGCATCCGGGTGGAGTAACCCCGAAGTACAACATCCCTATGACCCGATGAAATTCCTGACAATCAGGCTAACACCGGACTCCCTATGAAACGTGTGGACAACCCTCTCGGAGAAGTCCCATCCGGCGAATCCCGGAGTCTGCTGAACACGCCCTATGACTGTGAAACGTGCGAACACGCCATTATCTTTGATATAATTCTTTAACTTTAACATATGAACATATAATCTGTTACTATAATCGTATAACATTCCTGTAACATATAACCCATAACCTATGATTCTTGGCTTATCGTTCGCATAAGCCACCTATGATCGTTGGAGAACCAACGCTATAAACTTATCTGTAACTATGATTGCCAAAGCATTCCTATTGCCCTTGTATTCTGAAATGAATACGTCTATAACCTTGTTCACCTATTATAAGTTCTTGACTTATCAAGCCATATGCCTCCCCTAATAATCCATACATTCTCCAAGGGATAGGTCCTCTAATACTTAATAGGGATACATAGCCATTGCACGTTGCTTAAAGAGTTTGAAGTCATATTGGACGGCTAGAATGGTGCAGGAGTTGATGAAAAACAATTTGTTCCTGTATGCTGTGGAATCATGACACGATTTGGAATTCGTGTCACGATTTTCTACCCAGAAATCGTGTTATGTTCTGCCTACAAAATCGTGACACGGTTGTAAAATCGTGACACGATTTTACCTGCAGTTGGACAGCATAAGGCAAGTTCAAAACATAATTTCCACCATTCTAGGCTTATCCAAGTGTACCCAAACATCACAACAGCTTAAGGCATAATTCTAAGGCATATAAACAGCTTTCAACATGATTGTTCAAGGAATTACAAGAAAAAGGAATTTAGGGCACTAAACCTCAAACATTGTTCATAAATGCTATAAACATCAAACTATTCAAGTGGGTTCTAAAACCCCTAGGAGCTCACCTTAACCTCAAATGATGCTTGCTAAGATTAGAACTTCAAAGCCCTAGCTTCAAACTCAAAGCCTTAACTTAAGAGAGCTTCATATCCTTGGCTTTCCTTCTTCTTACTCCAAAATTTCCCAAAACTAAGCTTGCTTGAATCACAAGAGTTTAGGAATGAGTTTAATGGATTAAGGGGTGATGATTGATGAGATGTTGATAGTGATGATGAGGGCGAAAATGAGGGAGAGGGAGAGAGCAATTTTCAGATTTTTTTCTTGAGTGAGGAGAAGTGTGATAAGTATGAATAAAATTCATATTTATCCAAATAGTCTTTGCCCCAATATTTACAACTTTGCCATTCCCTCTAATTACAACTTTGCCATTGCTTGCACACTAAGCTTCTAACACTTATAATTGTTACATTTAAGCGGGATATTACAGCTGGACGCCCTCTAGGAGGGCGCATGGCGCACCTTACAGTCACAAATAACCCTAGGTGACCTTCCTAAAGGGCACCCTTTGGGGGCGCCCTCAGCAGCTCACGAGGGCGCCCTAGTCATGGTTTTGGCCCTTTACGATTTGGGCCCAAAACCATGACCGGGTAGGCCCAAGAGAGGCTACAAATAGTAACCTTGGGATCATTCCCAAGTCATGACCTAAACAGAGCTGAGAAACCCTATCTTCCATACATTGTACTCACTGCCAGTACAGTTGGCGCCCACCGTGGGGCTACGGTAAAACTGACCTAGCCATCGTCTCCTAAAGAAAAGCAGTTGATCCACGGCCCCTGAAAGTCATCAGAACACCGTAAATCCACCGTATTTCTTAGGAGCAACCCTGAAACTTCCGAATCCGCCGCGATTCAACCCTAACCCTAACCAAACGTTCAACCCAGCCCGTTCTTCGTTGAAAAACCAATTCTCTCTTCTGTCATCTTCACCCTAACCGCTAATCTTCAGTCACCAGCCCTAAACCTTCATAACCGACCCAAAACGACCATCATCGTCGCCGTCGATGGCGGACCCAGCAGCCTTAGAAGCCTTACAGCAACAGATCCAACAGCTTCGCGACCACAACGAAGCTCTGCAAGCGACAATGGAAACAATACAGCAGCAACAACACGCCGAGGGGAACAGATCCCAGCAGGACGAGTCGGCAGATCCAGATCCACAACCTCTCTCCGCTGAAGTCTAGAACGCGCCGGTTCCGGAAAACTTCAAGCCGCCCTCGCTTTCATCTTTCGACGGAAAGAGCTATCCGGTAGAACACGTAACGACTTTCAACACCCAGATGGCCATCATCGGCGCTGCCGACTCCCTGAAATGTAAGCTGCTGGCAGGGACCCTCAAAGACGCCGCCCCCAGGTGGTATATGAACCTACCTCGGTTTTCCATCATCAGCTACCAGGATATGACACGCAAGTTGATGCACCAATTCTCAGCAAGCCGCCACCGCAAAGTCTCATCTACCAGCCTTTTCAACGTCCGTCAAGGACCCAACGAGTCTCTCCACGAGTATCTCGCGCGCTACAACGACGCCACCATCAAAGTCATTAACCCAAACCAGGAATTATTCGTGGGAGCCTTCCAGAATGGCCTCCGCGCTGGCCAATTCAACGAGTCGTTGGCGCAGAAACTAGCTGATTCCATGGAAGAAATCATGTCTAGGGCAGAATGTTATATAAAAGAAGAAGAGAGCAACGCCGAAAAGAAAGCAAGGGATTCCAGGGAGCGTGCTCCCTACGGATATGATCATCGCCGCAATTATTACCCACCTAGCAACAGAGACAGAGCGCCGTACAAGCGCCACGTTCAGGATAGGCGCGCACCCCTCCCAGAGTCCTTCACGGCCCTCAACACCCGCCGTGAACAAATCTGGAGGGATGTTTACCATTCTAGAATCATTCCTGAACCTCAACCACCAAGAGGAAACATCATGGGGAACGACAAGGAAGCCTGGTGTAAATATCACCGCATCCAAGGACATACCACGGATGACTGCATCCACCTGAAAAGAGAGATAGAGAAGTTGATTCAGAACGGCAGGTTAAGAGGATATGTGAAGGAAGGTAGAGAGGGAGACAGGCGTCCCCCCGAAGACCCCCAAAGGGAGAAAGATGTGGCGAAGGACGGTGAACGCCACACCTTGAACACCATTTCTGGCGGCTTCGCAGGAGGAGGGGAGTCCAGTACCTCCCGGAAGAAATATGTGAGACAAGTAATGTTGCTCGATGACCACGCCGGGAAGGAGCCAGAACGCCAAAAGGATATCACTTTCTCAAGTGAAGACCGCCGAGGAGTGATCCCCCACGATGACGATCCCATGGTTATTACTGTGCAAATCTTCAACTGGGATGTCAAGAGGGTGTTGATTGATCCCGGCAGCTCTGCAGACATCCTCTATTATTCTGCTTTTGAGAAAATGGGACTTGACGAGGACCAGTTGCAGCCCTTCAAAGGAATACTGGTCGGCTTCACAGAGGAGCAGGTGCACGTCCGGGGATACATCACATTGAAAACAACATTCGGTACAGGTAACAACGCCAAAACCATCAGGATTAGGTATTTGGTAGTCAACTCGCCCTGTTCTTACAACGTCATCATAGGCCGCCCGGCCTTCAACACCCTCGACGCCTACCTTTCCACCAAATTCCTCATTATGAAATATCCGCTGGATGATGGATGGGTTGGTGCCATCAGAGCAGACCAGAAAGTGGCCCGAGAATGTTACCACAACAGTTTGAAGCTACAAAAAGAGAAGAAAGGAAACAGTAACACGAAAGCACATCGAGTGAACTTCATTGTCGCAAGCCTAGAAGAGGAGATTCATATTGAGGAGATCAAGAAGGTCGAGGAAATAAATACTCCTTTGTTGACGCTCCATTCAAAGCCAGCCAACTCAGGTGTCAATGCTGAGGAAGAAGATGCGGAATCCGACGAAATCAACAAGGTTGAGGAAACAAGTACTCCTTTGTTGATACTACATGCAGAACTAGCCAACTGTGGTTTGATGAAAAAGCTGAGCACAAAACAGGAAGAAACTCGCCACAACAACTCAAAGGCGAGCTAGAGGGAAAGCAAAGCCACTTTAATTTTTACTGTCTTTATCTTATATATTTCGGCGTCTTTGTACAGCTATGTAGTAAAGGAGTAAGGGGCACTCTTTTCCCCCCGCAGTAATGGGGGTTTTTAATGAGGCCCCGATTTTTTATTGCTATTATATATATATTGCTTGTTTATCTTACTTTCGTTGCCTGTAGCAGAATCTTAAATGAGTTCGCCATATGATCCGTTAACCCTAAAGGGGTTGCCACCTAATTCCTTAACCCTAAAAGACAGGGCTCTAAGACGTCGTGAGCTTAAAAAGAAATCGCCACCTAATTCCTTAACCCTAAAAGACAAGGCTCTAAGACGTCGTGAGCTTAAAAAGAAATCGACACCTAATTCCTTAACCCTAAAAGACAGGGCTCTAAGACGTCGTGAGCTTAAAAAGAAATCGCGACCTAATTCCTTAACCCTAAAAGACAGGGCTCTAAGACGTCGTGAGCTTAAAAAGAAATCGCCACCTAATTCCTTAACCCTAAAAGACAGGGCTCTAAGACGTCGTGAGCTTAAAAAGAAATTGCCACCTAATTCCTTAACCCTAAAAGACAGGGCTCTAATACGTCGTGAGCTTAAGAAGAAATCGCCACCTAATTCCTTAACCCTAAAAGACAGGGCTCTAAGACGTCGTGAGCCGAAAATAAGATCGCCGCCTAATTCCTTAACCCCAAAGAGGGCTCTAAGACGTCGCGAGCCAAAAACAAGATCGTCGTCCAAGCGATAAAAGGGACCCCTTAAAAAGGGACCCTAAAGCATCAGGCGCTAAAAGAAACAAACCTGCAACTGTCAACATTATAATGAAACGAACGTGATCACCGCCCAGGAGAGGCCTTCCGAAATACATAAATTTGAAGAAAAACGAAAAGCTTAAAAGAGAATGATACATCATTAATACAAATTCGAGAAGAGTACTGAGTTTAAAAAGGAAATTAAATTACAACAAACGAAATTAGGGTTCGTCCACTAGAACGCCATCTGCAATAATTTTAAAAGGATCAAGGGCGGAAATATCAACGCCAGGATGGAGAAGGGCGACTTGAGCCTTGGCTCTTTCAAGACCAGCATCGAAGTTCAAAGCCAGCTCTCCCTTCGCGTCAGAAACCTCAGCCTTAAGCTGATCCTCCCTTTCTACTCCAGCCGCGACATCGAATTGCAGCTTAGCAATGACCCCGTCCTTTCCAGCAAGATCTGCTGCATAACCAGTCTTCAGATCGGAGATGCGTTTATCACATTCAAGCTTCATCGCCTCCCTGGCTTCTTGCATCTCTCTTTCCCTCGCATTCCTGGCTTCCTCCACCTCTTTCTCCAACGCCCTCACCGTAGCTTGGAGAGCCTCCTCATTCTGCACCACTTCCTCATACTTCCGATCCACCGAGTCTAAAAGCATTATAGTCCACAAACAATGGACTCCTATATCCTTCGTCATAAAGGGCACAGCGCCCTGGTTTCCCGACTCCGCGTCTTCTGGATTAAAAACCAGCCTCTCCTTCACGTAGGCGCCGTAGTCAAAGCCTTTATCCCAGAAAGACGACACTGACCTGCTAGTTTTGATGGCACCAATCAAGGAAGGAGAAGGCGTCTTCTTTCCTTTTTTCTCCGCTGCCGCCTTTCCTTTATCGTCTTTCCCGGGCGACGCTTTATCGCGCGTAGCCGCCGTGAGGCACTCAGCTTGGACCTCGGGCGGAAGATCCTCTTTTCTCTTCGGCTTGCGGGTAATAAGTCCTGCGGGATCAGTGGCCGCCATCCCCTCATCAGCTTTTTTAGCCTTCATTTCTTCGAGGTATCTTTTCCTCTCCGCCGCAGTCATGGGCGTCATATCCTCTACAGAAAATAAAGCAGAAAAGTTAGGGGGACAAGAAAATAGAAAAGTAAAATATAGGCATAGATATATAAATTTGACTCACGTAGGTACTCGTCTAAGCTATCTACATCCCCTTCCCTATTCAACAACTCCCGGATGTTCATAGGCAACATTTTGTCCAAAAAACAGACGACGCCCTGGTCGTATGCGTCCAGCTTCTCATAATCAAAACCCATGATGGACGCCGAAGCACTCGTCCAACATGTGGGAAACCTCAGCGGACCATCCACCCATGCAGCAGCTGCCTCACAATCTTTTCGTCCCCGGACCCGGAGGAATGTTTGTCTCCAATTCTTGTAATGAGAGGCGTAGGGCGGGAACAACCTCTTACCAGGATGCGCGCTGACGGACACCCAAGACTGCTTATCTACCCCCTTCGTGCCGTAAAAAGTGAAGAAAGATCCAACTGAGGGCTGGAAACCCAACCCCTCGCATAGAATCTCAAAAGCGCGGATAAAAGCCCAGCTGTTCGGCTGCAGCTGAGAAGGCGCAACATTTAGACAGTTGAGTATGTCAACTTCAAAGGGCGTGAAGGGATACTTCACACCCAAATCTTCAAAAACCGCGGTGTACATATGGAACATCTCACTCTTCACACTCTTCGGCCTCTGGGCGCACACTTTCTCATCTGGGCGACAAGGTTCCAAAACCACGTCCTCCTCAAATCCCGTAGAGGACACGTGTAGCTTACTCCGAAAAAACGCCACCCGTTGAGGATCCATGTACACAGACTCTGAACGAAGCACCTCGTCGGCGAAACTCTCTTGTTCTGAACCACTAGAAGACGCCATGTAACAAATTCCTTTCCTACAGAACGGACCTGGGCGAACAGAACGAATAATAGAGTCAGATGAATTCCCACTACCACTCCCTCCTTCACCCTCGTCCAAATCACTCGAAAACTCCGTCAAAAGGGAGTGGCCGTAGTAGGCCTTATCAAACACTATCCAATCAATGGTTCCATTTGACAGCTTCGCATGCCTAACACTTTCCCTCCACAACCTACACCTCTCCTCCGAATTCGCTGGGGGTAACTCCCTACCCGCCTCATCGCACTCCCTAATTACCACCATACTACTGCTTTAAAATAAAAAAGAACGAGATCGAATAGGATTACCTGGATTTAGACAGGTGAAGCGCTTGAGAACGAACAAGGACTCCGAACGATCCGTAAACTGCAGGCGCAGAGATCCACAAAGACCGTAACCGCTTCAACGATGAAAAACGAGTTGGAAGAAAAAGACGGAGATAAAGGAGGAGGAAAGGATAAGAGAAATCTGAAAGTAGGAGGAAAAGTAGATCCGTTTCAGTTTAAAGCAAAAAAGCCTAGGAAAACGCGCAGATGACGTCATCTAAGTTGACACGATTTTCGAGAGCCGTTGCGATGCGAACACGTCAGCAAGAGCGAACAGTCGCCTCACGTCAGCCGTCGGATCTCATTAAGAGGCGTCCTTTTCTTCTGATCCAATATGTTAATTTATGGTTGACCTTTTTTTCAGATCTTCTACCATAGTCTTTTAAGCTTCTCTTGTGCTTCTGATGCTTTAATATATGTTCAATCTCTTGATGGATACACGTAGTTTAACGGGCGCGGCGAGCTAACCTACTCAAAGGAGTCGTTTCTACACGAAGTTTAATCACTTCGCCTTATGTCAAGACTCGTGCTTGTTGGGCTAATGTAATATGAATACTATCGATGGTACAGCGCCCGTTAAGGCACTCAAAAACAGAAACATGGAGCTAGTACCCACGTTGGGTTAGTCCCCGTGTTAGGCTGGTACCCACGTTGGGTTAGTATCCATGTTGGGCTAGTACCCACGCAGGGTTTAAACACCCATGTTGGGCTAGCAATCATCATTGGGCAAGCACCCATGTTGGGCTAGTACTCATAATTTTTTTTCATGTAGCTTCGTGACTAGTAAGCCCCACTTGCTGGGCGAAAGGTCATAGGCAGATTCCCCCCATAAACAGTTTAATCACTTCGCCTTGTACCAAGGCTCGTGCTTGTTGGGATGTGGACCGTAGATCTCACCATCTAGGACTTGAGATCCTAAAGACAAGGGTGTGAGCCCTTGGAATAAGGCTGGACGCCCTCCAGGAGGGCGCAGGGCCCACCTTACAGTCACAAATAACCCTAGGTGACCTTCCTAAAGGGCACCCTTTGGGGGCGCCCTCAGCAGCTCACGAGGGCGCCCTAGTCATGGTTTTGGCCCTTTACGATTTGGGCCCAAAACCATGACCGGGTAGGCCCAAGAGAGGCTACAAATAGTAACCTTGGGATCATTCCCAAGGCATGACCTAAACAGAGCTGAGAAACCCTAGCTTCCATACATTGTACTCACTGCCAGTACAAAATATATGACTTTTATGTGGTGGAATATGCACCTACTTTGTTATTGGTTATAATGTTTCCGCATTTGATATATACATATATATATATATATATATATATATATATATATATATATTGGTTATTACGTTTCATTTAATTTTATTCTAATGTTTGATATTTCATAAACTTGTGTGAAGTTAAACATGTCTGAGGTTGCACAAATTGAAGCTCATGTCCGGTACTCTGCTTTCAAAAAGACAATTAAGGTTTTTCTAACTTCGACCGACACTATGGATGAATTGAAGGTACAACTTAACAATTATTTTCTCCATGTTGGCGTAAATCATCATACAGTCATGTATTTGCTCAGATGCCAATTTATGACCTGGGGGCAGATAAAGATGAAGACATGTGGAAAACGGTCTATTGGCCTCGGCTTATTCGTGACGATAGTGACGTTGGATTTATGTTTAGGCATATGGTTGAAAATAATATATTATATCTTTGTGTTCGTTCCAACTGTATGTGCAACGAATGTCGGTAGAGATTTCATGTAATATTATGTAATGTGTTGTTGAATTTCAAACACTATTCATGTTTTTGTTGAAATTTTAACGAAATGTCGAATTGATTTTATTTTGGTCAATTGTGAAAGATTATGTATTGTTCTTGCTTATGAATGATTATAATTGATGTATGATTTTTACTGCCTCTAGAATTGTTGTTTTGGATTACAGGTAATAAATAGGCCGGAAAATGGCTTGCTAGAGGAAAACAGCAGGTCTGTTCTGCATAATTTCCCGCAGCGACAGTTAACTGGCGATGGTACCATCGGTTGTTAACTGCCGATGGAGCCGGCGGCAGTTAACTGCCGATGCACCATCCTAGTGGCACATAACTACCGACGGGTAAAAACGTCAATTTCTGATGTGTTTTAGCTTTGTTTGATGTAGGAAAAGCAATTTTCTTTGAATACAAGTTGGTTAAAAATGATGAAAACCCACGTGAGTTAACTCACGCGGGGGTTCGGTGTCACATGGAGGCATACCGAACGTGAGTTAACTCACGTGGGAGTATACCGAACGTGAGTTAACTCACGTTGTGGGTATTTTGGTCAGTTCACGTGGGAGTGATCAATTTTGTATGGGAGACGAGCAATTTTCTACAATATTTAAGGTATGTTTGAATTGACTATTTAAATTTATCTACTAACATTAATATTTTATTAAACTTTCCAATATCTATCATAAAAACATGGAAAAAAGATTATCTATTTGTGAAAAGATTTTATTTAAAAAAAATTAAAGAATAATTCAAATCAGTTTATCAATATTTGGATTACAATGATAGTAACAATTTCTTACAATATTAATTATTTTACTTTTAGATTTTCATAAGTTACTTCCGATAATCATATTTGAGGTGGTGTCAAACATTAAATGTGTGTACATCTATTAGCTATGATTCAACACATTGATTAGCCACGTTATAGTGTAATTCTTTTCGCATTTGTTGTTGTTGTTGTTATTATTATTATTATTATTATTATTATTTTGTAAGAGGCAATTGATTCACGCACTAGACGAACAAACGAAGTGTAATTACAATCATTCTTCAAAATAATGTCAAATAAAGGAACAACATGATTAAAAGAAACCACAAAAAAGGACCATTATGACCTTGACGACTCAAAGAATCTGCACAACAATTAACTTCACGGAACAACGAAAAATCAAGGTGTTCCAATCAAATACATAGAGAAGATTGAGAATCTTTTCAAAGAGAGGTTTAAGAAATTAGAGGTTGATCTTCTATTAACAGCAACCACCACTAATAAGGAATCCGTTTCAAAAATGAAATGAGATAAATCCATACTACGAGCCAACTTGATCATATGGAGGAGCACACATTTTATCACAAATGAATTTACTTCTGCCTAGGTTGTAGTAGAAGCCTTTGATTAATTTTCCTTGACAATCACAAATATTAATTTGCAGGCCATACTATCAATGTCCCGATCATGCGAACCATAAACATTAATTTTATAGACTCCTTTGAGAGGATGTTCATAGTGAACCTGACTTCTGTTAATCCCATGGGTTCCGTATAGAATGGACTCGTAAAAATATTGGTTCATCATGGACCAATTTTTACCACCGTTTGATTAAATTTTCTATCATATCTTATCATGGTCCACTAATATCAAATCTAACCTCAACTCTATCTCTCTCATTGTACCTTCTCTCTTCCATTTCTTCCAACTATGCAATACAACTACAATCATTCTCTCATTTTTTTTCTCTCTAAATCGAGTGATTCATTGTTAACAAAAGCTCAATCCAAAAATAAAAAAATTTGGGAGAAAAATGGTAAAATTTTGAATAAGGTAACATTAAGTAAACTTATTAAATCGTTGAAAGCTAGATAGCAAATCAACAAGTCCAATGTTATGGATCAAAAAAATGAAATAATCAGTCAAATATTTTTTTTATCAAAAAAAGAAGTTTCAGTGACCCAGAAAAAATCAAAGGTATACAAAAAAAACTACTAAAAATTAATAGGAGAAGATGGAAAATTAATGCATAACTTTACATGCAATTGAAGCAAGATTCTTCAATTCTGTACACAACCCATTACAAATTAATTTTTTTGGGTGAAGCTGGCTTTTCATTTTGCTCGGCTGGTTCATTTTTTTTAGAAAGAATAAAATTGGTGTGAAGTAGGAAATTAATGAAAGTAGAAGAAAGCTAGTTAGCTTCACTTGTAGTTTTAAGAATCAATGACCAAAAGATTAACAAAGAAAAGAAACTGATTAACCTACAGCTATAAATGATTTTTGGCGTGGACACAGGAGGAAGAGGAGAGTGCAATGAGAGAGTTGATGAGTTAGATTTGACGTTGATGACCATCATAAGTTTTGTGGGATAATCTAATCTAATAGTAGAAAAAAATTGGTCCATCATGGACCAATACCTCAATGGGTCCAAGCTAAATGGCACCAATGACATGACCTATATATTGAGCTGGGTGATGAATATCACGGGGTAATATAGCACAATCTATATACACATTGGATTAGGAGGATTTGTTATTCTCTGATTTTAGGAATAGACGTTGGCGAAAAGTTTGATAATATTAACAATGGAAGTTTGATAAGGAGGATTTTAGACGTGGTCAAAATAAGAAAGGAGTTTAGACCTTGCAAATGTAGGGGGTTCGATAGCTCAACTACTGAGGTGAGAGATTAAAGAAATTAAGAAGTTAAATGCCCAAGATCAAAGTCCTCACAAGAAACAAAATATTAACATAACAATTAACATACTAATATTTTATCATTAAAAAAAACGTTGCAAAAGTAGCAATACAAGCAATAAATTTTGATTGTTTTGTCAATCTGATTTTAGACGTAGGAGTAGTAAAAATAAGGAGGATTGCAAGGGAAGGAACAATACTACAATTTTCAACAAGAATAAAATTAAATTTGAAAAAAAAAAAAAAAAAAAACTTCGTCACATTCTAGTCAAATTGGAGACCAAACATATCCTTGAAGTTCTATGACCCTCTGTCCCTTCTATACAGATTTCTATTTCCTTTTATCTTTTATAATTTACCAATCATGCCCCTTAAGTGGAGTTTGCACCCAAAACTTACTACACATTTTTTTGGGTAATATACTTGAGTGTTCTTTACTCAATAAAGGTTAACTTCTACACCATCTTACACTTAGCCCAATCAAACCTCTTTTAACCTTATACTTAATTCTAGTAAAAAAAAAAAACTTATATTGCTTCTCATTTTGGTTGTGATCTTGTGGAAATCCAAACCGAAGTTATAGACAAGTTAATACTGGACTGTTATTTTGAGGTTTTTCTAAGCCTGTTTAGTGTAGTATGTCACTAGTAATGATCCAATCAAACAAATATTAAAACGTGAAATATGTATTTATATAGTATGCCACAAAAACACTGAATAAAAGATAAGTTACTCAAGCTGCATCAAGTGAGGAAGAATATTGCAATATTTCCATTCTCAACCTATGTCTCAAATGAGTCGAGCTACAGAATTAAGCTAAGCTTTTGTTTCTAACAAAAATGATGAATCTGATTCCTGTCACTAAGGTCCTTTTACAAATTGTATATCATTCAAAAGCCTTAGTCAATATCCATAACATGCTCACTAGTAGTGCCGCTGGACCACAGCTTTATGGTGCGATCATGGGAGACGGTAACAATATACCCACCATCTGCAGACAGTAAAAGAACATGCCAAAATCAGTACAAGACAGACAAAATTAACATGGACACACGAACCATGCTAATCTCTAAGTATCGGACAAGTTACATGATTATAGTTTGAAGATTTTATATTGTGTGACAAGAATATATTCCACTGGCGCAATATATTCCACTGGAAAAAAATACAAATACCTTTAAAGCACATAAACTAGGACATACAAAGAAAAAGTTCCCAAACACAACAACTGGCACGTAATACATATATTGCTCGATCTTGTAACATAAGATGTTCTATTTCTTTCTTTTGTAATGATAATGTTTCGAAAACACACTCAAGGTTTGCACTCCATATTTCTAAACAAATTTATAGGTTAAAGCTTATAATCCACATGAGAAGAAACGATGAAAAACCATTGCTTCGGATTTCCTTTCACTTTGGCAACACTGCATAATCTGGAGTAGAGATCATTTTCATAAATGGGAGATCTCCGTTATTATGGTTTTGGATGCATAAACGCCTATCTCACTATATTAAGAAATGTGTGTCTTTACACCTAACACTAATGGAGCTTTCCACTACTTTTGGAAAATGGAGAGAATTCTTACCCCTTCAGTCTGTGGCAAGAAGGAAACACATGCAGTGAAACACAGCTTGCATTTTTTTTTTTTTTTCACTGAATTTTTCAGGGAAGCTTGCCCTGAGAATCACGCATTTTGTGTACTCCACAAAAACTCAATGACACACATCATTTGCTTGTTCAGTTAATTACAACAAACTATTCAGATCTATATTCATTAGCATTTCAAAACATCCGCTAGTTAACTTTTTTAATTCATCATTTACAATTGAAGGCAGAACATGGGTGAGGTCAAATGAACACATCAATCACATAATAATGGAATAATAGCACATAAATAAGCAAAAAAGGTATGTACATCAGAGCCACATATGTATAATTCATTTATAATTTATAAGATAGAAATCCTACCTCCAAGAACATCCAGAGAAGTAACTTTAGCTTCATGCCCTGATAGTGTCTTCACAGGCTTAAAGTCCCGGCCTGACCAAACCTGGAGTTAACACATAAATGAGTATACTCAAACCAAATAAACTACCAAATGACTTCTTTACAAGAATAGTTATTCTAGGTAGAAAGAAATTGAAAGGTATACCTTGGCCGTCATGTCATATGAGGCAGTTACCAAAAAGTAACCCTCCTGTGGCTCAAATTTGACTTGTGATATTAGATTAGAGTGAGCGGGAATGGTGTACAAGGACTTCTTCTTCCTCAAGTCCCAAATGCGACAAGTGTTATCTTCACCACCGGTGGCTAAATGATATCCATTGGGAGAAAAACTGATGCCAAGAATCTAAAAATGAAATTCAAGAATGGTCAGCCTGACAAATATTGATGGAAAAACAGATAGAAAGATGGATAAAAGAGAAGAGGGCGATCTTTGATATCTTACCGATTTGACATGACCTTCTAGTGCAAGAACACTTCTCCCAGTTCGAAGGTCCCATACACGAGCCAGAGCGTCCAGTCCACAAGACGCAGCTAACGATCCATCATGATGGAAAGCCAAACCATATACACTTCTACTATGGCCTTCTTGAAGAAGCAACTCCTCTTCTGTTTCAACATCCCATAACCTCCATGTCTTGTCGTAGCTAGCAGTGCCCAAGTACTTCCCTGATGGATGGAAGGCAATGCGTGCAAGACGTTCAAGATGACCCTTAAATGTTCCCAAAAGAGATCCTTGATCATTCCAATACTTTGCTGTCCGGTCAGCAGAGGCAGTTGCTAAATGATTTTTGTGCACAGGAGAATAAGCAACATCAGTAGCACGCTCGGTGTGCCCCTTCAAGGTAGAAACTTTTTTAACATTAGGCATGCTCCACAACTTGGTAGCTCCAGTTAGAGAACTAGAAAAGAAAAAAAAACCATTAGAAGATTAGACAAGGCAAGTAAGATGGAAAATTAAACCTTAAGCTGCACAATTTGCAAAAAAGACATACCAGGTAGCAAGCCCTTTTCCATCCCGGGAGAACGAGCAACCAGTAAGTGGTCGATCATCTCCGATTTCACTGAATTCAAGATTCAAATTCGCTGCCTGCTTCAATGTCCAATCTATCTCTGCATCAACATCTTCATCCGGATCCTCTCTTCTTCTCTGGGCACGTTGAATACGCAATGCGGCCTTTACTAAAGAATATTTCGCAATATCAATCCTTGCATCGAGGAGAGACTTTGACCCTTCAGTGTAAAAAGGATACTGCAGATCATCCTCAGCCTCGTCTTTTGGAGCAGAAGTTGCGGCCTCTTCATCCTCAAGAGCTTTCATTAGCTTTTCCAGCTGACCATCAGCATCCAGCTTTGCCATAATCATCCGCAACCTATCTCGTCTCTCCATCTCCCTCTCACCAAAGAGAGTAATCGGCTCACCAAGATGGCGAAGACGGGCCCTGACTGCCATGTCATTTGTGGGAACAGCAAGAGCAGCAGCACGCCTCCTCATCATGAGGTCTTGCATGGCTTTCTCCTGCCGCTCCCTCACCAGTCTACTCTCTTCTGATATCTCATACTCCCCAGTACCCTTATTGATTTTGGTGTCTGCATCATCATCGTCCGAATCAGAATCACTAGGCCCAACCTCACCGTTTTGCGGTACCGGCGGCCTAATAACCGGTGGGCGGATTGGGAGCGGTGCCAGAGGTCGGACAAGAGAGGAAGGAACTGTAGGAATTGGAGCCAGAGATGGCAGGACAGGAGTAATAACCCGTGGTTGAGTTGGCTGAGACGAAACTAGAGGGTTTTGATCTTGAACATCAGAACCAGAACCAGAACCAGAACCAGAACCAGAATCAGAACCAGGTACAGACGATTCAGTCAATGTTGAATTTTCCATCTCCCCGTCCATGATTCCTAGCATAGAAATTAACATTAACAACAAGCTATAGCACAATAATTAAAAACAAAACAGTTGTAATATCTTGAAAGAACGAGAATTACAAAAGCAAAAGGAATGCATAAAAGGAATAGAAAACCCTAATTAAATAGTGTTACAGCATCATCCCATAAATCTATCTAGAAGAAGCAACTAACCCACATTATCATTGAGAACATTTATCGAACAGTTTAGATGCAATGAGTAAGAATGGTTACCTGAAACGACCAACCTTCAAAATTCCTATGTTCCTTATCTCTTGCGCTCTTTGGGATCACGAATTCAGTGTCTCTACTTCAATTTCAATCTCTCGCTAGGTTGTGTTGTGTTGTGTAAAGAAGAAAAGTGCGACTCACTCACAAACAAATTGTTTCTTCCAATTTTTAGATAAACAAAGAAAGGGTCTATGCTGTCTTGTTTCAATTTTAAGGTCTTACGGATTAAAATTAAATTTTATTGGGATAATTTTTTTGTAAAAAGTTAGTATGTTTGAATATAATTATATCAAAGACATTTTTTGTTATAAAATTAATTTAATTTTTTTTTATTCTTATTTTTTCTCTTCTTTAAAAAAAATTGCTTTTTGAGAAACTATTCTTAACGCATTCTCATTCGAATCTATTTTTAGATTCTGATTTTTTTAAAAACATGTAATAAACGGATGCAATACTCTGAAAAATGATTATTTTCTTAAAAAATAATCTTAAAAAAAACTATAACAAAGGGACTCATGATAATAATTCATACAACTTGTTGTCTGTTTGCTTCCATTTTTTGTATAAACTATAGAATTGATATATAAAAAAATATAATCCACACATTCATTGTTTTTTGGTTTTAAGGCACTTTTGACCCTCTAACATTCCAAAAATAACGATTTTGGCCTCTTATAAAATAGCACTTTTCTGCCCCTATGTTTACCATCTTTTGCAAAAAGTCAAGTTTGACTCGATCAACGTATATGTGACACCTCATTTAAATGACTAAGATGCCACATGTGTAATACTGAAATTAAAAAAAAATTGTCACATAATTATTTACAAAATTAAATAAAGAAAAATAAAAAAAAATGAAAAAACTCACGAAATCCATCCCCTGGCTATCACATTCATAGTCTTCAACATCATATTCATCATCCTTCATCTTAAAAAGTCATAAAATTTTCAATTAAAAAAATAAATAAAATCTCTTTTCCCCCTCAATCCAATACACGAAATCATTCTACCTCCTACCTCCTCATCAATAACCACATCTAGCTTCATCTGAAAAACAATATTAAGAGAATCCGAAAACCCCAGAATCTGAAAAGGTTTGAAGGTGAAAAAAAACACAAGAAGGGGGGGTTGAATTGTGTAGACATTTTTTCCTTTCTTTTAAACTTATGAACAAGTTCAGAATCAGATTCTGAACTGTTACTCAGAGTGATTATGCAGCGGTATAAAAGTATAAAAGAGAGAGGGAAAGAGAGACACAAAGTTTTTATACTAGTTCCTTCCACAAGTTGGAAGTAGTCTAGTCCCCTTGTTACTAAAAAGAGATTTGAACTATAATCAAACTGATTACAATTGCTCAAACCACAAAGGTAAGAGACTTCCAATGCTTAAGCACTAAGCAAGAGACTTCTAGTGCTCAATACACAAAGTAAAGAGGCTTCTCTGCTCAAGACACACAGTCAAGAGACTTCTCTGCTCAAAGCACAAAGCTAAGAGACTTCTAATTGCTCAATACACTAAGTAAAGAGACTTCTGGATGCTCAATATACAGACTGAGACTTTGAGGTTTCAAACAGATTTTACAAATACAGTTTGAGTTGAACACTTGATCAAATATCAGAGGTGTTCACTTAATACAACACAGGTTCAGACTCTTAACTTAGGAAATTCTAAGATAATGAGATTGTAAGAATTCCTAAGAGTTTTTGTGACTTAGTGAATGTTGACAGCAAAACAAAGCACGAAATCAGTCTTTGGTTTTTCAGAGTCTTAGCAATTTTCCTCTTCAAATCTTCATCCTTATATAGAGGAGAATAGAGTTGTTGAGGATTGCCCAGAAATTAAGCAAAGAGTCGTTGCAATTGGAGGCTAGGTCCAGCTGAGTTTGTGCGCTAAAACTGAGCAGAAAAACAGAGTCACGCAACCATTTTTGAAATTACTTTCCTTAAAAGCTGGGGAATGTTTTGGCCAAGGAGACAACTGTTCCATTGGAGTTGTTCTGACACTGCAGGCATTAAATGCTGAAGGAGACAGTTGCTTTTCTTTCCACGTCAGACTTCAGAAGCTTCTTCAGGAACAGTACTTCAGGAGCTCTCTTCAGACGCACACTTCAGGAGCACTGTTCATCAGACGCTCTGAAATTCTGGCAGTTAAAGATTCAGACAGTAAAACAGAGCACGATGGTTTGCAAAACATAGCACAAAGATGCAGGTTTAGAAGCAGCTAAAATAAAGTGCAGAAAGTAAATAACACAAGTATTTGTTAACCCAGTTCGGTGTAAACACCACCTACATCTGGAGGATACCAATCTAGGAAGGAAATCCACTATAGGAATTAATCCAAAGACTCAAGACACAGACCCCCTGTTCCCAGCCTAAGCAATCAATCTCCACTAGTCAGATTTCTACTCAGGAGCACCACCTAAGTATTAGAACACTACTAACTTCCTATTCAAGTAACAACCCAGTTACTAACAGCTTCTGAAATAACCCAGTTTATGAAGACACCCTTCAAAAGAACAAAGACAACATCATTTGTACTTAAAAGTTTTGAATGATTTACAACTCAAACAATCTAAACCAACTCAGAACATATGAGTGGTGTACAAATAAAGCCTAAAAACACAAAGACTCTTAAACTCTGATTTTTATAAAAGTGCAGAAATTTTATAAATGTTTGAGCTTAGAACAAGATAGAGTTACAATCTCACTATAGTAACTTTACACTCATTCCAAGATGAGAAACAAATCTGATTAGAGCTCTATTTATAGCCTAAAGCCATGGACAAAGTATTACCATGAATTACACAGCAATAATTGGCAAAAACCAAGAGTTTTCAATCATAAAATATGACTGCATAACGCGCACAACCGTGCCATATGGGCGCACGCCAAGTTTCAAAATGTCAGAATCTGAAGAACTCGACAAGTGCCATCTCACTTTTGCCTTGAAACTTGACTTTTCTTGATTGACTTTTTGTGATTTTGCTCCAAAGTGCTTGCTCATCATTATTTTTGCCTATAAAGAAAAACAAAGGTATTGAAGTAAAATAGCTCAAGAAAATAAGGAAAAATGACTAAACTTGCATAAAAGAAACCCTTAAAAACCTATAAATTACTACTTATCAAACTCCCCTAAGCTTGAATCTTGTCTTGTCCTCAAGCAAAACACAAAGAACTTCAGCAGCACAAGTCAAAGTAAAAACAATTTTTGCAAATTTTGGTTCTTTTAAATGCTTTGTTCTTGAAGTGCTTATTATTTCTACCCTAATGCCCAATTTAGATTTTTCAACCCAACAACAAGCATCAAGTGAGTGTGTGTGTGGAGTCCAGCTTTTTATTGCTCCTGTGCAACGACGTATTATGAGGAAAACAGGTTCTAACTCTAAAAGTAAACAAATCGACAAACTTTCACTTTCATTTCATATAAACTAGGTGGGAATTTTTCTAGGTCACTTTGTTACTTTGGTGTTTATTCGATTTTTGCGGAACTGCAAAGGCATTTTTTTTATTTGATTTGAGGATAACCATATCATTCCTAGGAAGTTAGTGATGGCGAGTCATACCAACCCAAGTCAATGCCTCTTATTTTTAATGCTCTCTGACCCCTTTTTATTTATTTACACCTTATTTTGACCTTTTTATTTCCCCACACCAGCTTATACTACTTTTTGTTTGAAATATTTGAGGACAAATTTACCGTTAAACTTAGACATTGTTCCTTAAAATACCACTTCGCACACTTACTAAAAGTCTGCAACTTTGTGCGTTTTCTCAAAGAGAAAACTTTCACAATGAAGCAGGTAGGTTTAGTGGATGATTTTGAAGTAAAAAGGGTTTATTTACAAACACAACAATAATTTTAGCCTTTTTAAAATGAAATTTTTTTTTACACACACTAAGACTTTGTTGCTTACATGCCTTTCCCTTAACAAGACAAACAATTATTCAAACAAAGGGGAATTGAAGAACAAACTAAAAACAAAACTAATTGAAAAACAAACTAAAAATAAACTAATTTATTTAACCCCATGCTTGAAACAAGCATTGTCCTCAATGATTCAAAATTAAAGAAAAGAATAGGGAAATGGGTAGGAAAGCTCGCATTTAATACGGACCAAGCGAAGGATACTGAATGTGGAAGTGCTGCATCATAAGCTCGAGCATTTGACTTTGTCTTTGTTGCTCGATGCCTTGCCTCAGCTGTTCGGCTCCTTGCCTTTGCACTTCCACTTCCGTTCTAGCATACCAGTCCTGCTCAACATGTCCTCCATGGACTGGTTGCTATCCTCCCATATTCTCCTCCTACACATTCTCTTCTTGATGTACCTGCGGGATATCATCATGATAGAGCAAATTTGTCCTCAATCTTGGGTCAGTTCGTGCCACATCAGGCAATAAAATGGAGTTCCGCCTGTTAATAAAGTGCCTGCAGGATATCATCACTAGCACACCTAACCTGTGCATGACCACAAGAGATTCTATATCAATCCAGCTACTCCCCTCTATCTTATTAATCCCCAGCTCCCTAGTTTCTAACCCAAACCGCTCAGCAATGCACGAAATCATCCCTCCCACAACTATTTCTCCCTTCTCTTGCTAAGCTACAAAAGCAAGATGCTCAAGCAAGTAGAAGCAAGTGTTCACCGGAAAATTATTAACAACAGACCACAACACAAACAACTCCCCAGTCCTCACAGTCCTCGTTTCCTTCCAACCAAAAATGGTACAGGCCATAATCCTATGCAAATACCTAAAGACGGGGTTATGAATCAAGCTAGCTTTGGCAGCTCGGGCTTCAAAGTTTCCTTGCCCAGTTATCTGGGCCCAAAACTCATGGGGGTTGTAATCAGTAGGCCTTGAATCCGGGCTTCGTGAATCATGAATAAGTCCCACATTTGAGAAACCCATTTTTTTGCAAAAATCATCAAGAGACAACTCGAAGCTTGTATTCATCAGCTTAAAACTGACTGTGTGTTTAGGTTCCATCAAATTGGTCCTATCCTTGGTGAAACACAAAGAGCTCAAAAATTCAAGAGTAAAATTTTCAAAACTAGGGTAAGGTTTGAACAGATCAGTCCAACCTAAGCTATTAACCATCATTCCTACATATTCTTTTATCCCTAACCTTTGTTGAGTGTAAGAATGAGGATGCCTGGTTGAAGCTTGCTCTTTATTGCGCAGTTTTTCATACCTTACATTTTGGTCTTTGTTTCCAAAGACAATACCATGCTCATTGCTTCCATCTCTTCTCTTTCCAGCTGAAGGACCAACACCATCTCCTCCTCTTTCCCTTGAAGCCATTTGTTTTTGGTTTTGTGGTTGAAAAAGATTGGGTTGATGTTTGGTAATGAGGTTTAGGGTTGTTTTTGGTGTTTGGGAGAGGTTTTGGATAGTTTTTTAAGGTTTTCGCTATGGTGTTTAAGCTTACACGAATTTTTTTTTTGGTTTTTTTGAGTGGGGTGGATGATTTTGGATTTTTGTGGTTGGATTGTGTTTAGAAGGTTATGGGTTTGAGTTTTTGTGAGGTTTTGATGGGTTTTTATAGAGGTTTGAGAGGTTATGGGTGTTATGATGTTTTAAGGATGTTTTGGGAGGTTTTAGTTTTGAGAAGTTGAAGGGATAAGAAGTTGAGTGGTTGAGAAGAAGGGGGAAAATCTGTTTTAATCTTGCTGAGAAATGTGCACGGTCGTGCGCCTGGATGGCACGGTCGTGCGTAAACATATTGTTAAGACTGGGTATTGGGAACGTGCACGGTCGTGCGAAATTTTCTGGTCAAACAAGATTCAATTTTTCAGCTTTTTTTGAAAATTTCTCGCCTTTTCTGGCAATGACTTCTATATAAAAACTTTCCTACACCCAAACCATGTTTCTTATGAACATTTTCAGACATTTATTCTTGCTCTACACAGCATAAGACAAACAAACAAAAGAAAAGAAAAATCGTAAACTCGTGGGCTGCCTCCCATGCAACGCTCCTTTAACGTCATTTACTTGACGATCAGAAATTGTTCATTAATCTGGATCCCTTTGTGCGCACCTCGTTTTTTTCCTCGGGAAAAAGACGCGCAGATCCTACGAGGTCGTCCTCGAACGCTCGGAGGTGCCTTTGTGAAGCCGCCACCAAAGTTTTTGTGTAAAGGGAACGTTGATAAACCCTTAAGTTTTTTTTTTGTTGTAAAGGGAAACGATAATAAAACCCTTTAGACGATGAGGATAAGGATTAGGTCATCGCAACCATTGTCGGGTTCGGGAGTCGATTACGCAAGGGGAAGGTATTAGCACCCCTCACGTCCGTTGTACTCAACGGGAACCTTCTATTTGGTTAAAGCTTGAATTGCCTTTTTTTATACTTTGCGTGCATGTTCATTTATGTTAAAAATATAATAAAGGGGGGGAAAGAGATAAGAACAAACGAAAAAAGAAAAAAAGTTTTTATTATTATTGTGCTTGACAAGATGTCGATCTTGCTCCTACGTATCTCCCGGTAGTCGGAGAATTCAAAGCATACGTAGTTCTTTGGTAGAAAAACGTATGTGTGTTGGTTGATTTTAATTGGACGATGTTTTAACCGAATTCTTGCGATTAAACGTAGCTTGTATGCTCGCACTTGGAGACTTATTAAGCGTTCGTTCGCGAATCACATTAGAATTGTTAAAAGGTACGTCCGTTAGGGTAGAGGGTTGAATTGGTCGCTATGGGACCAAGAGAGGTACAATGGACTCACATAAGTCAAACATTGACCGAGTGGACTCCGAAGAGTCGGGCGATTGTTCGATTGATCCACTGAGATCAAGAACGGGTACAATGATCTACTCTAGGTACTGCTTCTAGAGGTCGAACATTGACCGAGTGGACTCTAACGAGTCGAGGGGTTGAGTCTAATGGCCAACGGGGGACCAAAAGGCTTGGATTGACCACAAGGGGCCAAGATTTGGTTTGGTTAGGGTTGTACATATTGAAAAAGGGAATGACGATTGTCCGAACGACGAGACATACGTCACGCATTCGTACAATCGGGGCGATGGAGAGACATACGTCACACCATCCCTTTTTCATTCATATTTTTGGATTGAATTCTTTAGAAATCCCAAGGTAAGTCAAAACATATGGTTTGAAAACCCACAAATGGGAAGGTTTAGCAAGTTTGCTAAAAACGCGCAAGTTCGTCTCATTTTGCGAAAATGCGCACGTAAACGGTGTATGTTCATCTTTGAGTTTTGAACATCATGAACAATATTTATTGTTCAAGTTTGGATTGAAAAGATGAACATAGCTTGTTTGTTCATGTGGTTTTGAGAATTCGGGAACATAACTTGCTTTGCAAGTTACCCACAAAATGGTTATACGAACTTGTGATTTTGCCAAAATCATGCAAAAACCTTGTTATGACTTGAAGAATATGGGTTTAAAAACTCTTAGGTTCTGAGCTCTGGGGCTAGAACCTCAAAAATTGGTTGGTTTGATACAAAAACTCAGGTTCTGAGTTCTGTCATGGTCGCACTGCGACCATGACTTCGCACTGCGAAGCATGCGAAATTTTGGGTTCAGAAGCTGTTTCTGAACTTTTGTTCAGAAACAACTTCTGAACACACTCAAGACCTTATAGATGGGTGAAAAACTTTGAGTTTTTGGGGTGAAAAAGGTTGGACAAACCAGTTTTGATGTTTTGAAAACCTTGGGATTTCTTTGGAATTCAAAAGGGGTTTTTTTAGGACAAAGAGTTTTGAGCCAAAATGGCTATGCAAACACAATTATAAATGCAAGATAAAGAGCTTAGAAACTTACAGAACTCCTTAGCAAAGCTCCAGCTGCACTTGACTTGATTTGGTTGAAGGCTTTCACAAAGGTTTTGAAGATTTGTGATGAACTTGAACTTTTGTAAGCTTTGTGTTGGATGGATTGTTTCTGGTTATTTGTGGAGGTTTGTGAGCTAAAATGAGTAGAGTTTCTGCTCTTGAAAATGCTGTGTTAACTGTCTTTTAACAAGTGTTTGTAACCTTGGGCATTGCCTCCTATTTATAGGCCAAGATCAAATCTTTGTCATCATTACACAATCCCTTGATTCAGCTGATTTGTGGCCAAGATTAAGCTGAATCCCTTTGCATTAAATGCTAATGGATAGAGGCAACCCTGCCTTGTACCAAGGGGCAAGATCCAGCTTGATTTCAGCCACAAATTCAACTTATTCTAGAAGGTAATGATGAAGAACTAAGCTGATTTGCAATTGGCTAATGCTTGGGGATCAATCCTTGCAATCTCAATGGTTGATAAATGAAAACGTGCACTGTATTGTGCAGAGATTGAGGGGTGAAAAGGCTACTTATGGCTGGTGTGAGGGGGTGAAAAGCTGCTGCAAAAACAGAGTAGCAATCATGGCTTTTCAAGTGAAAAAACCCAGCTGGTTTGACTGGTTTTAGGGGCAGCAAGCAGGAGGAAAGTCCTCAAGCAGGTGGCTGGCAACCTTGTGGTGGTTAGCAGGTCACCTGGGAGGTACTAGAGCTGCCCAAGGGCAAGCCCACTTGCTTGTCACATGCTAGGTTGGAAGAAAAAGCTTCCAACCTTGGCATTAATGGCAAGTCCTTCAACTCTGGCTTTGCTTGGCCCAATTAGCCATGAATGCTACTTAAAATAATTATGGAAATGATATGCAACAAAATCTGGAATTAAATCCAAGAAACCAAAAATCTGCAGAAAAATCGCAGACTTCGCAGTGCGAAGGGAGCTTCGCATTGCGAAGTCAGCATTTTTGAAATGTTGACTTTTCTGTTGACTTTTGTTGACTTTTGACTTTTTCCCCTCTTTGAATTTTTTTTTGATTTTTGTTTTAAAATGCGTAGGACAAAATTAGGGTACTACAGCTGCCCCTACTTAATTGTGTCTTCGCATAGAGTGCGTGAGTGCCGAGGGCATCTCATGAACTCTTTGCGAAGATCAATTAAGTACAAAAGAAGGACCCGAATTTTGTCCTTCGCGAAATGCAAATGTAATGGTTGGAAGGGGTTGATCGTATCCAGCCGCTAACACTGGAGGTAGATCCACTGGGGGATGAAGGTAATCTTATCTAGGCACTGCTTCTAGAGGTCGATTCCTGAGGGTGGTGATTTACTCTAGGATGTCACTAGAGGTGGAACATTGAGGTAGGTGATCTTGTCTAGGTACTGCTTCTAGAGATCGATACCTAAGATGGAGGTTTACTCTAGGTACTGCTTCTAGAGGTGGAACAATGAGGTAGGTGATCTTATCTAGGTACTGCTTCTAGAGATCGATACCTAAGCTAGGTGATCTTATTCAGGTACTGCTTCTGAATGTCGATTCCTAACGAGTTGTGATCTTATTCAGCCGCTAACACTGAAGGTCGATACACTGGGGGAGGTGATCTACTCTAGGTATTGCTTCTAGAGGTCGATACCTAAGCTAGGTGATCTTATTCAGGTACTGCTTCTGAATGTCGATTCCTAACGAGCTGTGATCTTATTCAGCCGCTAACACTGAAGGTCGATACACTGGAGGAGGTGATCTACTCTAGGTATTGCTTCTAGAGGTCGATACCTAAGCTAGGTGATCTTATTCAGGTACTGCTTCTGAATGTCGATTCCTAACGAGCTGCGGTCTTACCCTAAATAGGTGCCCCTGGTTGAATGTTGATGGATGCTGGTGAATATGTGATACTTGCTGGAGAATCCTTGTTAAGGATGCATGCTTTATGGAATGAAATGCATATGGTTTTAAATATGCATGCATGAATAAAATAATGTTGGTTGGGTGCCAAGCAGAGTCGGTCTTTGTTTGTGGTTGTGTTCATGACAGTTGGGCTCTCTTTTTTTTGTTTTGTTGTTTGGTCGGTTTGGAAGGACAAGGTCCTTTGCCTACATACCCAAATGGGATCAAAACCGGTGTAGTTCGAGCCTAGGCCCGAAAATTTGTGTTTTTTGCCAATAATGATTGGACTTTTGTTTGGGGTTGAGACTCCTTGGGGAGTATCAATGAGGTTTGGCTTATGGGGATATAGGATCATTTTGGAAGCATGATCGATATCCAGCCTTTGTTGGTGTTTGGATGTTCAGGGTGTTTGTTGGGGAATTTTGTTCCGCTTGACCCTTGGGGTTCTTGCGCTCCGCGTGCCGCGAGTTATGCACTTGCCTTAGCTAAGGAGCATAAGTCTTTTGGTGCAATATTTTGGTGGGAACTACCGCAATTCTTTCAGAATTCACGAAGATTCAAAATAAAGCAAAGTTTGTTTGTTTTTTTTCTTTTTTGGAAGAAAATTCTTTTGTTTATTTCCCATGTTTTAAAGCATTTTCATCATGAATAAAACAAAATTTTATGCGCTACTGAGAACATAAAATAACAAAAGGAAATTTATTCAATGCAGATTTGACCTCTTGAATGGGTAAAATACACAAAGTGAGAAGTGAGATAGAGAAAGACAAGAAAAAGCAAAAAGAAAATGTTGGTTTTGGCACAACACATGCTATTTCCTTATGACTTCGAAATTTTTGTTTGTTGGAAGATGCTGACGAGACCGATTCTTCTCCTCTTGAATCTTGTCCGGAGCTTTGATGCTGCAGTCATTGCCTTTCTTCTTTTTTTTTTTTTTGTTAACCCCTAACTTTTGCCTGGATCGCTCTTTCGAGTTTTTTCAATCCACCGGGGTGTATTTCCTTTTTTGATGTCCTTAATTTTTGCCTAGACCGCCTTTTCAGGTTTTCAATCTAGCAGGACGCTCTCTATTGCCTAAACCGCCCTTTCAGGTTTTCGATTTAGCGAGCTTTTCTCTTTCTCTTCTTTTTTTCTTTAGGCATAATACCTCTTGACTGCATCGGAGTTTATTGATAGTGGAAACTCCTCTCCATCCATAGTGGTGATGATCAGGGCTCCGCCTGAGAAAGCTTTCTTTACCACGTACGGCCCATCATAGCTGGGAGTCCACTTCCCTCGGGGATCCTTGTGGATAGGTAATATCTTCTTGAGCACTAGGTCTCCTTCTTTGAATTCTCGAGGACGGACCTTCTTGTCGAATGCTCTCTTGAGCCTCCTTTGATAGAGTTGGCCATGACATATTGCCGTCAGACGCTTCTCCTCTATGAGATTCAGTTGGTCGAACCTTGTTTGGACCCATTCAGCTTCTTCTAGCTTGGTTTCCATCAAGACCCTTAGCGAAGGAATTTCCACCTCTACGGGGAGAACAGCTTCCATACCGTATACTAAGGAGAAGGGGGTTGCCCCAGTTGAAGTGCGAATGGCTGTTCTGTAGCCATGTAGCGCAAAGGGAAGCATCTCATGCCAATCCTTATATGTTGTCACCATCTTCTGGATGATCTTCTTTATGTTCTTATTGGCTGCTTCTACCGCACCGTTCATCTTTGGTCGGTAAGGGGAGGAATTATGGTGCTCAATTTTGAAATCTTTGCACAACTCCTTCATTGTCTTGTTGTTTAGGTTTGCCCCATTATCGGTGATGATTTTGTGGGGAGTACCATAACGGCAAATGATTTCCTTCTTGATAAATCGGGCTACCACTTGTTTGGTTACGTTTGCATACGAAGCTGCTTCTACCCATTTGGTGAAGTAATCGATGGCAACGAGGATGAAGCGATGTCCATTTGACGCTTTGGGCTCGATCATTCCAATCATGTCTATGCCCCACATAGAGAAAGGCCAAGGTGAAGTCATGACGTTCAGTGGAGTTGGTGGCACATGCACTTTGTCGGCGTAAATCTGGCACTTGTGACAAGTCTTGGCATAGTGGAAACAATCAGCTTCCATGGTTAACCAATAGTAGCCCGCCCTTAAGATTTTCTTTGCCATTGCATGCCCATTAGCATGGGTTCCAAAAGATCCCTCGTGGATTTCTTTGATGAGCATGTCCGCTTCATGTTTATCCACACATCTGAGTAGGACCATGTCATAATTTCTTTTGTAGAGGGTATTTCCACTGAGGAAGAACTGGGATGCCAATCTTCTGAGGGTCCTCTTGTCGGTGTGCGAGATACTTTCTGGATACTCTTGTTCTTCGAGGTATCGCTTGATGTCGTAGAACCAAGGTTTGTTGTCAAGTTCTTCTTCGACTGATGCGCATACAACTGGTTTGTCTCTACGATCCATCCTTATGATTGGTGTCTCGTTGTAAGAATTTACTTGGTACATTGATGATAATGTAGCCAAAGCATCTGCTACCTGATTTTCTTCTCGAGGTATGTGGTGGAAATTGATCTCATCAAAATGCTTGATCAATTCTACAACCCGGGCTTGGTAGGGAATTAAATTGGGATGTCTTGTTTCCCATTCTCCTTTGACTTGATAGATGACCAAGGCTGAGTCACCGTATACTTCAAGGTTTTTGATCCTTAGATCAATTGCTGCTTCGAGACCTAGGATACATGCTTCATACTCTGCCATGTTATTGGTGCAGTCAAAGCACAACCTCGCTGTGAAGGGCTGGTATCCATTTCTTGGGGAGATTAAAACTGCTCCGATACCGTGTCCCATGGCATTCGAGGCGCCGTCGAAAGCGAGCTTCCATTGAGCTCCTGGTTCTGGTCCCTCATCATCGCTTGTGACTTCTTTGTCATTCAAAGCTACGACATCTTCGTCTGGGAAGTCAAATTGTATGGGCTGATAATCCTCCAATGGTTGGTGAGCAAGGTGCTCGGATAAAACACTCCCTTTGATGGCTTTTTGAGCAACATATTGGATGTCATACTCAGACAGCAGCATTTGCCAACGGGCTATCTTCCCTGTGAGGGCAGGTTTTTCGAAGATGTACTTGATGGGATCCATCTTCGATATCAACCAAGTTGTATGTGTCAACATGTATTGCCTTAGACGTCGAGCAGCCCATGCTAAAGCGCAGCAAGTCTTTTCAAGTGAAGTATACCTTGTTTCACAGTCGGTAAACTTCTTGCTTAAGTAGTAGATTGCGTGCTCTTTCCTTCCCGTTTCATCTTGTTGTCCTAACACACAACCCATTGATCCTTCAAGTACGGTTAGGTATAAGATGAGGGGTTTACCCGGAACCGGAGGTATTAAGATCGGTGGTTCTTGCAGGTATTGTTTGATCTTGTCAAATGCCTCTTGGCAATCCTCGTTCCAATGAACGGTTTGGTTTTTCCTTAGCAGCTTGAAGATTGGTTCGCAGGTAGCTGTCATGTGTGAGATGAACCTGGCGATGTAGTTCAATCTTCCTAAGAAACCCCGGACTTCTTTCTCGGTATTTGGCGCTGGCATTTCTTGGATGGCCTTCACCTTATCGGGATCTACTTCAATACCTCTCTGGCTGACGATGAAGCCCAATAACTTTCCGGATCTAACGCCAAATGTGCACTTGTTAGGATTTAAGCGCAGCTTGAATTTTCTTAGGCGTTCGAAAAGCTTTTGTAGATGGACTAGATGATCCTCCTCCGTTTGGGATTTGGCAATCATATCGTCGACGTAGACTTCAATTTCCTTATGGATCATGTCGTGGAAAAGAGTCACCATTGCTCTTTGGTATGTTGCCCCGGCATTTGTTAATCCGAAAGGCATTACCTTATAGCAGAATGTTCCCCATGGGGTGATGAATGTAGTTTTCTCCATGTCTTCTGGAGCCATCTTGATTTGGTTATATCCCGAGAAACCATCCATAAAGGAAAAGACTGAGAATTGGGCTGTGTTGTCCACCAATATGTCGATGTGTGGTAGCGGGAAATCATCCTTTGGGCTTGCTTTATTCAAGTCCCGATAATCCACACACATTCTCACCTTGCCATCCTTCTTCGGAACTGGCACAATGTTGGCAACCCATGTTGGATACTTGGTTACGGCTAAGAAGCCGGCATCGAATTGCTTTTTGACCTCCTCTCTGATCTTGAGAGCCATATCGGGTCGAGTTCTTCTCAATTTTTGCTTCACTGGCGGGCATTCTGGCTTGAGTGGCAGCTTGTGTACAACGATGTTAGGGTCTAAACCCGGCATGTCTTGATACGACCAAGCGAATACGTCCACGTACTCTTGCAGAAGCTTGATCAACTTTCCTTTCACATCCTCGTGCAGGGAGGCTCCTATCTTGACCTCTTTCTTATCCTCTTCGGTCCCCAAGTTGACCTTTTCAACTGATTCTTGGTGAGGTTGTATTACCCTATCCCCTTGATTTGCAAGTCTAGACAATTCTTCAGGCGGTTCATAATCGTCCTCTTCATCATCTTCCGTTTGATTAATCGGGCAATCGAAGTCATAAGGGTTTAAGGTAGTGTTGTTTTTGGAGGGTGGATTTGTAGATCTGCATGAGTATGATTTTTTTTTAGGCTTTTTGTAGAAAATTTTTTTTTAAAACAAATGCAAAAAGAAAAAGACTCAAATGAACATAAAAGATTGCTTTTATTCATGATTGTAAATAACTTTTAAAACATGGGGGCCCCACACGACTAATCATTTGCCTTGGGCAGAGCTAAATGATTTTTTTTTATTTAAAAGTAAAAACAAACAAACATGGTTTATTACTTGATCCTGGTAATGATCTCGGGAACTGCGATAGCCCTCCAATTGTTCAAAGCTTCATCCGAAGCGCAACGGTACACCAATTCAGGCACGTCTTCGTCTACATCTTCGAGTAGAGCCACTTGATCTTCATGGATAAACCCCGCACTGATGAATGTTTCCGAAATGGGGGGAACCCCTTGCTTTGGCGGCTTTGAGAAAGTTTCGGCTGATGGATGATACCCCAACCCGAAGCGATTTTTCTTCTCCGATATGTCCACTATCTTGCCCCATCCGGTGGGTCGGCTTTCTTCTAGGGCCTCTCTTATCGCCCTCCATGACGACATGGCTGTCCTAGCCTCCTCCTTGGGCTTTGAGCTCAATGTCACGACATTTGCCACTTCCAAAGATTGGAATGGGACGTCCACAGCTTCTTCATCCGTTTCTATGTAACGGAAAGACGAGAGATGGCTTACCATCATGTCCTCTTGCCCGGAAACTACAATCATTTGGTTATCAATGATGAACTTCAGTTTCTGATGCAGGGTAGAGGTAATGGCTCCGGCCGCATGGATCCATGGCCGTCCGAGAAGACAACTGTATGTTGGATTAATATCCATGACTTGGAAGGTTATGGTGAAAACCTTAGGTCCGATTTGGACTGGTAAGTCAATCTCTCCCATAACGGCTCTTCTTGACCCATCGAAAGCTTTTACGACCAAGGCGCTGGGCTTCATTACGGTCCCTTCACATGATAGTTTGAGGAGGGTAGTCTTGGGCATGACATTCAATGATGACCCCGTGTCCACTAGCACTCTTGAGAGGATATGGTCCATGCATTTCACGGAGATATGTAAGGCGCGGTTATGAATATGCCCCTCGTCGGGTAGCTCATCGCCATTGAAACCCAAGTACCTACTTGAGGTAATATTTCCGACTATCCCGTCGAATTGGTCCACCGGAATGTCCTTGGTGACATGTGCCTCACTGAGGATCCGTAGTAGTGCTTCCCGGTGTGCTTCCGAGCTGAGTAGTAAGGATAGCATGGAGATCTTGGAGGGAGTTTGACCTAGCTGGTCAATGATCTTGTACTCGCTCTTTTGGATTATCCTTAGGAACTCTTCGGCCTCTTTTTGCGGGATTGTCTTTTGAGAAGGCCCCGCTTGGTTCTCTTTTTCCTCCACGCTCTTTTCTTTGAGCGGCTCCTTTGGTAGTACAGCTGGCGTCTTCCCGAGTTCTTTCGGAGCGAAGACTCTACCACTTCTAGTCATTCCTCCAACACCGGTAATGTTAGTGATGCTGGGCTCGATTTTGGCTAGTGGTTTTCCTTCCACATAAGCCACAGGTTGGTAATTCCATGGTACCCTCTTTGTGCTTTCAAAAGAGAAGGGTGCAGGTACGTGGAATGTTATGGGTTGTATTGGCATTGGTACCTCTCTCCTTTGGTATGGGATTTCGAGAGGTTTTGGGCCGTTAGACTCTAAGGTAGCAATGTCCGTGCCCTCCCTTATGTAGCCAATTTGGATCCAACCTTGGTCCATTAACTCTTGAAGACAGTTCTTCAACTCTTCGCACTCATTCGGGTTGACCTTGCAGGCTTCACAGTTGGCGTGCACTTCCTCGAATAATCCGAAGCCGGTTAAACGCTCCCTTATGGTTGACAGGGGAGTCCTAACATTGGCTACCCTTTTGACTGGACCAAAGTCCTCTTGTTCCTCCACCGCGTTTACAGAGGGACCCGCGTGCCCCGGCAATGGGTTGTTCTTCACATTGGGGCTTTCCTCTTTGAAGGATAACAGCTTCTTGTCAATAAGATCCTGCACCTTGTGTTTGAAAACCCTACAGTTTTCGATATTGTGCCCCACGGATCCTGCGTGGAAATCACATTTGGCATTTGCGTCGTACCACTGTGGATATGGTGGCGACATTGGTGGTAGTAGTCTTGTCTCGACCATACCCTTTTGGATTAGGTATGGCAAGATCTGACCATAAGACATGGGTACAGGATCAAACTGCCTAGTATAGTAACTGTTCCTTGAGCTCGTCTGATTCCTTGGTGGGTACCCGCCTTGTTGCTGTTGCTGTTGATTTTGCTGCGGCAACACTACTGGTTGTCGAGGTGGATTTGCGGGAATCACTTGAGGTGAGTAACGCCCTTGAGTCGTTGCTGCTGCCACATAAGGATAGTGGTAGTGAGGCATTTGATTTTGTGGTGGGTAGGATGGTCCCATTAGAACGGCATTTGCCTCCCCCTCTTTCTTTTTGTGGAAGTTGCTGGGGGGCTTTCTAGCTCCACTTTGAGCTTCTGAAGAGCCTTGGATTTTTCCTCTCTTCACTCCATCTTCTATTCTTTCACCGACCATGACTAGATCGGAGAAACCGGCAGACGTACTTCCAATCATCTTGTCGTAATATGGGCCTTGAAGTGTGCCCATAAAGGTGTCGACAAGTTCTCTCTCCAATAGTGGTGGTTGTACACGAGAAGCTAGTTCTCTCCACCGCTGAGCGTACTCCTTGAAGGACTCGTTGCTTCTTTGCAGGAGGTTTTGTAGTTGCATCCTATTTGGAGCCATGTCCAAATTATATTTGTATTGCTTTAGGAAGGCATCGGCTAGATCCTTCCAAGTTTGGACATGGGTACGCTCGAGCTGCATGTACCAATCTAAGGACGCTCCACTTAAGCTATCTTGAAACACATGCACCATGAGTTTCTCGTTCATTGCGTAGGCTGCCATCTTCCTACAGAACATCCTTAGATGGTTCCGAGGGCATTGAATTCCTTTGTATTTCTCGAAGTCCGGTACTTTGAACTTCGGAGGAATTACCACGTCGGGCACTAGGCACATGTCCAAGGCGTTGTGGGCACCGTATGAGCTGAAACCCTCGACAGCTTTCAACCTCTCTTCCAAAACTCGATACATTTGGGTGGTATCATTGTCTTGGTGGGTGGTGTCGGGAGCAGATTGCCTTAGCTGGCTATTCTCCACATCATGGGGAATTACTTCATGCTGAGTAGTGGAGGTTCCTTGAGGACGACGCTCTTCATTTCTTACGGAGATTGTGAACGGTGGTGGAGGTGGTCCTTGACCCTCATTCTCAAAGGGTGGGGTATAACCCACAGGTAAACCATAAGGAGGCCATTGCACATTGGATGCATCCGTTGTTGGGCGAGGGTGGCTTTCTCGTGCCGACAGAGCTTGCATTAACTCTAGCATCTGATCCATTTTTCCTTTCATTCCATCAACTTCCTCTCTCAAAGCCGCTTGAGTTTGTTCCAAATTGTCCATGATCCTTTGTTTGTTAGCTCGTGTTCCGTACGAGTGTTGAATATCTGGTTCTTGGACCGAGGGCTTTCGGGGTTTTCGGGCTATGATTGCTTTGAACTGTTTGAATGGGAATGAATGAGTTTTTTTTTGAAAAATGCATGAAGATGCATGTGGATGTATGTATGCTATGAGTATGCAAAATATGCGTTTTTTTTTTTATATTTTGCTTTATGGAGTTTAAAGGTGCACGATTAATATTAGCAAATTCGAAATATTAAAGACCGAGAAATTGATTATACTTCAAAATATATTTGATTAAATAACATTTGTTTACAAAGTGTAACTAATGCTATTACAAATCAAACAGCCGCTCGCTTCTCGGCTTTGCTCATCTCCTCCCTATAGAAATCTATGGTGTCCTTGCAGAACTTCATAAACTTCCGGATCTCCATAGGGATGACAAAGTAGGGCATGACCATCTCGGCCTCCGCTAGCTTCTTTGGAAGTTGGGTGATCACCAAATTTGAGAATGCAACCAATTTAGTGAAATCCTCACTTAATCGGGTGGCGTCTTGCCATACATACTCAATCACTTCCTTGCGCTGGTCTAGCTTGACTCTTGCACTTCTAATCTCATCGTGTAGTTGTGCAATGTGGTCCCCATGAGCTCTTGCAATCTTGTCGAAGTACTCTTCGAATTTCTTGATGTCTTCCTCGAGAAGATTGCACTTTAGCCTCCCTTGATGAGAGAGACTCTCATGTCTTTGCCGCTGGACGCGTTCGGCTTGAAGCTGCTCTTTGTAGTCTTTCACTACTTCTTGGAGCTGTTGATTTTTCTCTTGGAATTTCAACCTCCATTTCCGTTGAGCTTCGATGGCTAGTTCGCCAAACTTCTTGAGCTCTTGGTTGGAATGTAGAATTCTTTCCAACTCTTCGTCCTTGGCAACAAGGTTAGCATCCGCACTAACCAAGCCGCCTCCTATCCAATCCCTTTTCCCTTCGGAGGTTCTTAGCCGTTTTTGGCATACTAGGAGAGAATGTGATACTTCATCACGATCTCTCTTCGTCCTAGTAATCTCTCCTAAAGCTTGGAGGTGCTTCAATTCTAAGTCTCCGTTTTTGTTTTGAAGTTCTTGAATTTTAGCCTTGAGGTCCTCCACTTCTTTGTTGGGAATGATTGCAATAGGTTTAGGTGTAGGAGGTTTTGGAGGGTTTGTGACCACGAAGGGTAACTTGATTGCTTTGACCCTCTCCTTCACCCATTGAGTATAAAGGGGTTTGGCGACACAGTTTCTCTTGCCAACCCTTCCCTTGCGTACTTGGCTCCATGCTCCCCGGATTTTCTCTAGCAATGCCGGGTCTTGATCGCCTTCCCTTAAGTAGAAAGCTTCCAACAAAAGGTCGTTAGGTTTATCTTCCATTGAAAAACCTAGTTGTCGGAGAGAGAGGACCGGATTGTAATTAATACATCCCTTAGTACCAATGAGGGGTACGTTAGGGAAGTCCCCGCAGCTGAGGATAATTTCCGGGTCATCTAAGTTTGGTGAAAACCAATGGATGTCCTTCTCGGCGAGGGTTGTCATCCGTTGCGACCATTTGAGCTTGGCCCGGTGTACTGGCAGTGAGTACAATGCTTCTAGAAACTAGGGTTTCTGTGCTGTGTTTAGGTCCTGCCTCGGGAATGGTCCCGAGGTTACTATTTGTAGCCTTTTTTGGGCCTACCCGGTCATGGTTTTGGGCCTAAATCGTAAAGGGCCAAAACCATGACTTGGGCGCCCTCGTAAGCTGCTGAGGGCGCCCCCAAAGGGTTATGTGTGATTGTCAAGTGGGCCCTATGCCCTCTTGGAGGACGTCCAGCCCTAATTTTAAGGGTTCACACTCTTGGCTTTGGGGTCTTAATTCCTTGATAGAGAGATCTACGGTCCACCCGGTTTTCCACAAAGTCTCGGTTTCTTGGCATGTGGGACATCATCCAAATTTGCACCACGGGAGTGCAACAAGTAATTTTGCGTCCCCTTGCTTGTTCATGCCTTGAGTAGAGGGTATGATAAAAATCCGCTAAGATTGTAGGAACTGGATTTTTAGTCATAAACACCCCTAGAGCCGGAAAGTCTACGAAATCATCCATGTTGGGGAATAAGACAATCCCGTAGACTAAGAGGGCTAAGATGGCGTTGAAGGCCATTACCTCTTTGTTGGCTAGTAAATCCCGAGCTTTGGCTTCCAAAAACTTTCTTGAAAAGCCCTTAAGGTTCCCTCTAACTTCCAAGTTAGATGCCACTTCTTGGGTGTCGAGGTATAAGGATTCGGCGATGGCTTCAAATGTAGGATCCTTTCCCGGACCGAGATAGAGTTCATGACCTTTCATGCTACAACCCAAAATCTTCTCAAACTCTTCCAAAGTTGGCGCTAGTTGGAAGTCTTGAAATGTGAAGCACCGTAGAGGTGGGTCGAAGAATTGCGCCAAAGTGGTTAAGGCGGTTGAATCTATTCTCACGGGTAAAAGATCAAGGATTAGCCCATAGCTTGCCTCGAAGATGTTCTTGTGGACCGAAGAGAGCCTCTTGCTTAGAGCTAATAAACTTTCCACCCTAGGAGCTTTAATTTTGAAGGCGAGCGTATTCTTGTTCCCGGAATCCATATTTCTTTTTGCTAATATTTGTTCGTTCTTTTTTTTTTTAACTCCTATAAAGCAAAACGATGCGAAAATTACTTTCATGAATGCAAATGTTATGCAAGGGTATGGTTTATGAAGGTTCGGAACTTCCCCCCATCCTCACATGTAGGCTCTAAATTGTGAAATATCCTAAGAAGAGGTCCTTAGAGTCATAGACCTCACATGGAATTAGGGTTGTCTATGGACATACGTCGACATGACTTCAATTAATTCCACGTGAAAATCTCATCTAAGCGGGGTTGGACATCCCACCTCACGGACATACGTCAACGCGGGCTTCCGCACACAACCTCCTTCTAACTTAGTGTTTTTCTCAAGCTCGGGTAGAGAGCCTCACACGTCCGGCATTAACCCGAACAATGTGGAGTAACATCACTCAAGTAACCCCCACATTTGATATATATAATATGAATATAAAGCAAATAAAGCAAATATAAACATAAAACATAAATATAACATGCATGAATAAAGTAAATAAACATGGCACGCAAAGAAGATAAAGCAATTGTCTTTAACCCAAATAGGTTAGGCTTGACTCGCTAGTGGGAACAGGGGTCCCCAGTGGAGTCGCCAGCTGTGCGCACCTCGTTTTTTTCCTCGGGAAAAAGACGCGCAGATCCTCCGAGGTCGTCCTCGAACGCTCGGAGGTGCCTTTGTGAAGCCGCCACCAAAGTTTTTGTGTAAAGGGAACGTTGATAAACCCTTAAGTTTTTTTTTTTGTTGTAAAGGGAAACGATAATAAAACCCTTTAGACGATGAGGATAAGGATTAGGTCATCGCAACCATTGTCGGGTTCGGGAGTCGATTACGCAAGGGGAAGGTATTAGCACCCCTCACGTCCGTTGTACTCAACGGGAACCTTCTATTTGGTTAAAGCTTGAATTGCCTTTTTTTATACTTTGCGTGCATGTTCATTTATGTTAAAAATATAATAAAGGGGGGGAAAGAGATAAGAACAAACGAAAAAAGAAAAAAAGTTTTTATTATTATTGTGCTTGACAAGATGTCGATCTTGCTCCTACGTATCTCCCGGTAGTCGGAGAATTCAAAGCATACGTAGTTCTTTGGTAGAAAAACGTATGTGTGTTGGTTGATTTTAATTGGACGATGTTTTAACCGAATTCTTGCGATTAAACGTAGCTTGTATGCTCGCACTTGGAGACTTATTAAGCGTTCGTTCGCGAATCACATTAGAATTGTTAAAAGGTACGTCCGTTAGGGTAGAGGGTTGAATTGGTCGCTATGGGACCAAGAGAGGTACAATGGACTCACATAAGTCAAACATTGACCGAGTGGACTCCGAAGAGTCGGGCGATTGTTCGATTGATCCACTGAGATCAAGAACGGGTACAATGATCTACTCTAGGTACTGCTTCTAGAGGTCGAACATTGACCGAGTGGACTCTAACGAGTCGAGGGGTTGAGTCTAATGGCCAACGGGGGACCAAAAGGCTTGGATTGACCACAAGGGGCCAAGATTTGGTTTGGTTAGGGTTGTACATATTGAAAAAGGGAATGACGATTGTCCGAACGACGAGACATACGTCACGCATTCGTACAATCGGGGCGATGGAGAGACATACGTCACACCATCCCTTTTTCATTCATATTTTTGGATTGAATTCTTTAGAAATCCCAAGGTAAGTCAAAACATATGGTTTGAAAACCCACAAATGGGAAGGTTTAGCAAGTTTGCTAAAAACGCGCAAGTTCGTCTCATTTTGCGAAAATGCGCACGTAAACGGTGTATGTTCATCTTTGAGTTTTGAACATCATGAACAATATTTATTGTTCAAGTTTGGATTGAAAAGATGAACATAGCTTGTTTGTTCATGTGGTTTTGAGAATTCGGGAACATAACTTGCTTTGCAAGTTACCCACAAAATGGTTATACGAACTTGTGATTTTGCCAAAATCATGCAAAAACCTTGTTATGACTTGAAGAATATGGGTTTAAAAACTCTTAGGTTCTGAGCTCTGGGGCTAGAACCTCAAAAATTGGTTGGTTTGATACAAAAACTCAGGTTCTGAGTTCTGTCATGGTCGCACTGCGACCATGACTTCGCACTGCGAAGCATGCGAAATTTTGGGTTCAGAAGCTGTTTCTGAACTTTTGTTCAGAAACAACTTCTGAACACACTCAAGACCTTATAGATGGGTGAAAAACTTTGAGTTTTTGGGGTGAAAAAGGTTGGACAAACCAGTTTTGATGTTTTGAAAACCTTGGGATTTCTTTGGAATTCAAAAGGGGTTTTTTAGGACAAAGAGTTTTGAGCCAAAATGGCTATGCAAACACAATTATAAATGCAAGATAAAGAGCTTAGAAACTTACAGAACTCCTTAGCAAAGCTCCAGCTGCACTTGACTTGATTTGGTTGAAGGCTTTCACAAAGGTTTTGAAGATTTGTGATGAACTTGAACTTTTGTAAGCTTTGTGTTGGATGGATTGTTTCTGGTTATTTGTGGAGGTTTGTGAGCTAAAATGAGTAGAGTTTCTGCTCTTGAAAATGCTGTGTTAACTGTCTTTGAACAAGTTCTTGTAACCTTGGGCATTGCCTCCTATTTATAGGCCAAGATCAAATCTTTGTCATCATTACACAATCCCTTGATTCAGCTGATTTGTGGCCAAGATTAAGCTGAATCCCTTTGCATTAAATGCTAATGGATAGAGGCAACCCTGCCTTGTACCAAGGGGCAAGATCCAGCTTGATTTCAGCCACAAATTCAACTTATTCTAGAAGGTAATGATGAAGAACTAAGCTGATTTGCAATTGGCTAATGCTTGGGGATCAATCCTTGCAATCTCAATGGTTGATAAATGAAAACGTGCACTGTATTGTGCAGAGATTGAGGGGTGAAAAGGCTACTTATGGCTGGTGTGAGGGGGTGAAAAGCTGCTGCAAAAACAGAGTAGCAATCATGGCTTTTCAAGTGAAAAAACCCAGCTGGTTTGACTGGTTTTAGGGGCAGCAAGCAGGAGGAAAGTCCTCAAGCAGGTGGCTGGCAACCTTGTGGTGGTTAGCAGGTCACCTGGGAGGTACTAGAGCTGCCCAAGGGCAAGCCCACTTGCTTGTCACATGCTAGGTTGGAAGAAAAAGCTTCCAACCTTGGCATTAATGGCAAGTCCTTCAACTCTGGCTTTGCTTGGCCCAATTAGCCATGAATGCTACTTAAAATAATTATGGAAATGATATGCAACAAAATCTGGAATTAAATCCAAGAAACCAAAAATCTGCAGAAAAATCGCAGACTTCGCAGTGCGAAGGGAGCTTCGCATTGCGAAGTCAGCATTTTTGAAATGTTGACTTTTCTGTTGACTTTTGTTGACTTTTGACTTTTTCCCCTCTTTGAATTTTTTTTTGATTTTTGTTTTAAAATGCGTAGGACAAAATTAGGGTACTACAGCTGCCCCTACTTAATTGTGTCTTCGCATAGAGTGCGTGAGTGCCGAGGGCATCTCATGAACTCTTTGCGAAGATCAATTAAGTACAAAAGAAGGACCCGAATTTTGTCCTTCGCGAAATGCAAATGTAATGGTTGGAAGGGGTTGATCGTATCCAGCCGCTAACACTGGAGGTAGATCCACTGGGGGATGAAGGTAATCTTATCTAGGCACTGCTTCTAGAGGTCGATTCCTGAGGGTGGTGATTTACTCTAGGATGTCACTAGAGGTGGAACATTGAGGTAGGTGATCTTGTCTAGGTGTAACGACCCTATTTTCGTATATTATATTTTTATATATTTTATTTTATGGATTGGTATTTAAAAATATTTTCTAGTAATCGAGGAATAATTATTTTAGCGCGAAGATAAGTTCGTAACCGAGTTTTTAAGGTTTTGGGCCTAGAGGGTGAATAGTGTTGGGCTTATGAGTAGTAATGATCCTATGTAGAGGAGAGTTAGTGAGCTTGGATTAGATTGGAGGGCTAGGATTAACCCTTGTGAGTTAGTAAAGATGGAGGGCCAAGATTCATTTGAGTGGATTATAAGATATTTTGAGTGAGTGAATAGTGCCATTTCCTCCTTTCTTTGTGAGAAAACGTGAGAGAAGAAGAAGAAGAGAAGAACAAGAGGAAAAGCTAGGGCAAGAGCAAGAAATCAAGAGGAAGCTTGGATTTGTGAGGTAAGAGAGTTAGTATTGCATTATTACAAGTGATTGAGAAGGGGAGAATGTCTATTTCTCCATCCCAAACTTCTCCTCACTTTGTCTAGATTTTTATTAGAAAGTTTTCATGGTTTAAAGTTGTTAATGAATATGTTTTGATTTCTGAAATGCTAAGTGATGTGGTTAGCATGTTGTTGTTGAAGTTATTGTGCTGAAAAATTCATAAGAAAAGTTGTGGAAAATTAGAGTTTAAACCCTAATTTCTTTGATAGATGAAATCCTTGCATGGGATTGTTTTTGAATGATGTTTTATGTTGGAAAGTTGATTTTAACATGTTCTGGAACTTGGGTAACTATGAATGGGCTGAAATGGTGGAAAAATCACATTTTTATGACTGTGTACTGATACGGTCGCTTGTAGCGACGGAGCCTCGCTTGTAGCGACCAGGCAGGATTATTCCCTGCCTATCCGCGCTTGTAGCGACCACACGGACGCTTGTAGCGACCATGCTCGCTTGTAGCGACCGAAGGTTCGCTGGTAGCGACCAAGCAGGATGATTCCCTGCCTATGCTCGCTTGTAGCGACCAAGAGCTCGCTTGTAGCGACCAGGCCTGAAAAGGCCTTCTTTGTTGAGTTGTTCTGGAGGTCCTGGTGCGCGCAGAGATGTCTTTTTGATACTGTATTTTTTTATAATGCTTTTTTGGAAACCTGGCCCACCATTTTAATCCATCCCTAATGTTTTCTAAAGAGTATTTTGCTTTCCAAGAAAGTTTTGAGTAAAACCCTAACATGGGTGTGGGTTATCAAAGTGTGTGGGTTTCCCTTTGAAACCCTTATGGGTGAGAGTTTGACATGATTTGATTAGTTTATTTGAGATTGATGAACATGGTTGAGTAATACATGTTATGTCTTATGATATGGCCATGAGTGCCTATAGTTGTGATTTGTTGTTGTTGTTGATGTTGTGATAATTATCAGAGAGCTGATAGTTAGTTGTGTAGTTTGTGTTTGTTGTTGTTGTGATAATTATCAGAGAGCTGATAATTAGTTGTGTTAGTAAGTGTAGTGATAAGAGTATCATATATTTGCTAAGTGAAATATCATGCATTTCATTATTTGATGATATCCGGAGCGGATATGAAATCCATGAGAGCGTGGTTATCAAGAGAGCTTGATAAGGATATAAGTTTATCCGAAAAGATTTGGTACCACATGCATTAGAGAATGCATTTTGAGGCATGCATCCTAATTGACATTAGTGTGCATTTTAGACATTATGTGTGCATAATGGATGTGAGTGGTAATTGATGATTTGATGAGTTATATGGAAAATTATGTGTGCATAATGGTTAATGATGAGTTATTGATGATAGTTGTTGTTGATGAGTGTTGTGTTTTGTCAATTATGTGTTGTGATTCGGTTATGTATAATAATGCGTTATTTATACATATTTTATTGTTTGTGATACTAACACTCTCTGTTTTGTGTTATGTGCTGGATCATTGGGGATCCAGATTATCAGGTTGGCGAGGCTATCGTTGAGGAATAGTCCTTTTGCTGTTAGGAGCTTTTGTAGTGGTAAGGGCATAGCTTAGCTATCCTTACATTTTTGGTACTAGGTATTGTATCCTAGTTAGAGTCTAGTGCTCTGATATTTGTAACACTATCTTGGGGGTATCTGAACTCGTATGTATGAATTTGGCAATGGCTTGTTGTAGAATTGCCTCTTTTGAAAACATTATGTATATATTTTTGTGTAATATATGCATGCTTGATTATAAGCATTTGTTTTGTTGTTTTCCGCTGCTGTGTTTGAAAATCAAATATGTTTTTGATTTAAGGTGATGTTTTATCCAAATGAGTTTCTTAATGTTGTAACTTCCTATGGCCTTAACGTTTTCTTTTATTAAAGTTAGTAATCGGCGGTTAAGGGTTAGGGTGTTATAATTGTTGGTATCAGAGCAGGTCGATCCATTGGATCAATTAAGTTTAGTATACCCTTTGTGTAACATGTGTTTTCTTAAACACTTTGTTCTCACTTGTGTTATGTGATGTTTGGTAGTGTGTGTGGATATGGCGCAACGAGCACTTGCGGATGCGATGGAACGGATGGCGGATGCCATGGCTCAGGATGCTGCTAGTAGGACTGCGGATAGAGCCGCACAACAGGCTAGAGGAGGCGGAGAAGATGAGCTGAGACTCGAGAGGTTTATGAACAATAAACCGCCTATCTTCAAGGGAGGATACGATCCAGATGGAGCGCAGACTTGGTTGGAAGGGATTGAGAGAATTTTTGGGGCTATGCGTTGTCTGGATGCGCATAAGGTGTTGCTGGGAGCGTATGTTCTCCATGATGAAGCTGATCATTGGTGGGGAAATGCTAGTCAGAGGTTGGGAGCTGGTGGAGCTTTAATTACTTGGGCTCGTTTCCGGAGAGAGTTTTTAACCAAATACTTTCCGGCAGACGAGAGGAACCGTAAGGTGATCGAGTTCATGGAGCTCAAGCAAGGAAGTTTATCTGTTTCTGAATATGCGGCCAAGTTTGAAGATTTGTGTCGTTTTGCTCCTCATTACAACACGGTGGAAGCTGAGGAAGACAAGTGTGTGAAATTTGAAAATGGGCTGAGGCCAGATATCAAACAGTTGATTGGGTTTAGCGAAATCAGGAATTTTCCAATGTTGGTGAATAAGAGCCGGATATGTGATAAAGATGGTAAAGCTAAGGCTAATTACTACAAAGCTGCGAATGAGAAGAGGGGAAAGGACATGGCTAGAGGTAAACCGTATAGCAAAGGTGGGAAGAAACCAGATGAAGGTGGGAGTAGTGGCAACAAGTTTGGAGGTAATAGGAATTGCTTTAAGTGTGGACAACCGGGTCATCGTTTCTTTGAGTGCCCAAAAAGTGATGGAAGATGTTTCAAGTGTGGTGATCCTAACCACATGGCTAATCAATGCAAGAAAGGTCTAGTTTGCTTCAACTGCAAAGAAGCGGGTCATAAGAGCAATGAGTGTAAGAAGCCTAGAGCGGCTGGAGGAAAAGTGTTTGCTTTAGATGGTGGTGATGCGAAGGCGGACAACTTGATTAGAGGTACATGCTTTATCAATAATACTCCTTTGTCTGCTATTATTGATACGGGTGCTACCCATTCGTTTATTTCTATGGATTGTGTTAAGAGGTTGGGTCTTAAAGTAGAGAATATGTTGGGACGCATGGTTATTGAAACGCCTGCGAGTGGTTCAGTATCGACTACTCTAGTTTGTGTTGATTGTTCAGTCATCATGTATGATCGACTCTTTGGTATGGATTTAGTCTGCATTCCGTTGAGCGGAATAGATGTTATCTTTGGTATGAACTGGTTAGAATTTAATCGGGTTCATATCAACTGCGGTGAAAGGATGGTTACATTTCCAAGACCGGAGCCAGAGTTGTGTTCGAAGCTCATGTGTTGTCGAGAAGTGGTAAGATCAGTAAAGGCTCAAGAGGATGTGTTTGCGATGTTTGCTTCGTTGAGGGTGGAAGAGAAGATTGAGGTTGATGCGTTGCCGGTGGTGCGTGATTTCCCAGATGTTTTTCCAGATGACATTTCGGATTTACCACCCGAGAGAGAGGTTGAATTCGCAATTGACATAGTACCTGGCACTAGTCCAATTTCGATGGCGCCGTATCGTATGTCAGCTGCTGAGCTAGAGAAGTTGAAGGAACAATTGGAGGAATTGTTAGAGAAGAAGTTTGTTAGACCGAGTGTATCGCCGTGGGGTGCGCCGGTTCTGTTGGTGAAGAAGAAGGATGGTAGTATGCGTCTGTGCATTGATTATCGTCAGTTGAATAAAGCAACTATCAAGAATAAGTATCCACTTCCGAGGATAGATGATTTGATGGATCAGTTAGTGGGAGCCTGTGTGTTCAGCAAGATTGATTTGAGATCGGGATATCACCAGATAAGAGTTAAGGCGGAGGATATACCGAAGACTGCTTTCAGGACAAGGTATGGTCACTACGAGTACGCCGTTATGCCTTTTGGAGTTACGAATGCACCTGGAGTGTTTATGGAATATATGAATCGTATATTTCATTCCTTTTTGGATCGATTCGTGGTGGTCTTCATAGACGATATTTTGGTATACTCGAAGACGGAAGAAGAACATGCTGAGCATTTGAGGATTGTGTTGGAAGTGTTGCGCGAGAAGAGGCTTTATGCGAAATTTTCTAAGTGTGAATTTTGGTTGCATGAAGTTAGCTTTTTGGGTCACGTTATTTCAAGTGGTGGTATAGCAGTGGATCCTGCTAAGGTAGAAGCCGTGCAAGATTGGGGAACGCCGGAGTCTGTTACTGAGATCCGAAGTTTTCTTGGTTTGGCCGGTTACTATCGGAGGTTCATCGAAGGATTTTCAAAGTTGGCGTTGCCGTTGACGCAGTTGACTAGGAAGGGTCAAGCTTTCATTTGGGATGACAAGTGTGAGCAGAGTTTCCAAGAGCTGAAGAGGAGGTTGACATCTGCACCTGTGTTAATTCTGCCACATCCGAAGGAACCGTTCGTGGTTTATTGTGATGCATCGAAGATGGGTCTAGGTGGTGTGTTGATGCAAAAGGGACAAGTTGTTGCTTATGCATCGAGACAGCTGAAGATTCATGAGAGGAACTATCCTACGCATGATTTGGAGCTAGCTGCTGTCGTGTTTGTTCTCAAGATTTGGAGGCACTACTTGTATGGGTCAAGATTTGAGGTTTTCAGTGATCACAAGAGTCTGAAGTACTTGTTTGATCAGAAGGAGCTCAACATGAGGCAAAGAAGATGGTTAGAATTTCTTAAGGATTATGATTTCGAGTTGAGTTATCATCCGGGTAAGGCTAATGTGGTGGCCGATGCGTTGAGTAGGAAGTCTTTGCATATGTCGTCTCTGATGGCGAAGGAACTAAGATTGATTGAAGAGTTTAGAGACCTCAGTTTGGTTTTTGAAAGAACAACCAGAAGCGTGAAGCTAGGAATGTTGAAGTTGACGAATGATTTTCTTGAAGAGGTTGTGGAAAAGCAAAAGTATGATGTGAGATTGATGAAGCTTAAGACGCTCATCGAGCAAGGGAAAAAGGTAAACGTGGAGATCGATGAGAAAGGTGTGATGAGGTGTCAAGGAAGGTTATGTGTACCTGATGTGCCTGAGTTGAAGAGGATGATCTTGGAGGAAGGTCACAGAAGCAACTTAAGTATTCATCCTGGTATTACCAAGATGTATCAAGATCTGAAGAAAATGTTTTGGTGGCAAGGAATGAAGAAAGAGATCGCCGAGTTTGTTTTCGCTTGTTTGACTTGTCAGAAGTCCAAGGTAGAGCATCAGAAGCCGTCGGGGCTATTGCAACCTATGTTTATTCCAGAATGGAAATGGGATAGTATTGCGATGGATTTTGTAAGCGGTTTGCCGAAGACGTCGAAGGGTAACAATATGATTTGGGTAGTTGTCGACAGGTTAACAAAGTCTGCTCATTTCATAGCTATCAAGACCGGTATGCTAGTACCGAAGTTGGCTGAGATTTATGTTGAGCAAATCGTGAGATTGCATGGAATACCGTCGAGTATTGTATCAGATCGAGATCCCCGTTTTACTTCAAGGTTTTGGGAGAGTTTGCAAGAGGCGTTGGGGACTAAGTTGCGGATGAGTTCTGCTTATCACCCGCAGACGGATGGTCAGTCGGAGAGGACAATTCAATCATTGGAGGATTTGTTAAGATCGTGTATTTTGGAACAAGGAGTGAGTTGGGAAGCTTGCTTGCCATTGATTGAGTTTACGTATAACAACAGTTTTCATTCGAGCATTGGTATGGCACCTTTTGAAGCGTTGTATGGGAGAAGATGTAGAACACCTTTGTGTTGGTTTGAATCGGGAGAAAGTGTGGTGCTTGGACCGGAGATTGTGCAACAAACGACCGAGAAGATCAAGATGATCCAAGAGAAGATGAGAGCATCGCAGAGTCGCCAGAAAAGTTATGCCGACAAGAGAAGAAAGGATATAGAATTTCAAGAAGGAGATCATGTGTTTTTAAGAGTTACATCGACTACGGGTATTGGACGGGCTTTGAAATCGAAGAAGTTAGCATCGAGATTCATTGGTCCGTATCAAATTTTGAAGAGGATTGGGAAGGTGGCGTATAGGATTGCGTTACCGCCGTCGTTGTCGAATCTACACGATGTTTTTCATGTGTCTCAATTAAGGAAATACGTATCGGATCCGTCACATGTGATTGAGTCGGACGAGGTACAAGTGAGAGAGAATTTGACGGTTGCAACGGAACCTTTAAGGATTGAAGGACAAGAGATGAAGAGGCTCAGGAATAAAGAGATTTCATCGGTGAAAGTCGTTTGGGGAGGCCCAGCCGGTGAATATGCGACGTGGGAGCTCGAGAGTAAGATGCGGGACTCCTATCCAGAGTTGTTTTCAGGTATTTTCGAGGGCGAAAATTCTTTTTAGGGGGGTAGAGTTGTAACGACCCTATTTTCGTATATTATATTTTTATATATTTTATTTTATGGATTGGTATTTAAAAATATTTTCTAGTAATCGAGGAATAATTATTTTAGCGCGAAGATAAGTTCGTAACCGAGTTTTTAAGGTTTTGGGCCTAGAGGGTGAATAGTGTTGGGCTTATGAGTAGTAATGATCCTATGTAGAGGAGAGTTAGTGAGCTTGGATTAGATTGGAGGGCTAGGATTAACCCTTGTGAGTTAGTAAAGATGGAGGGCCAAGATTCATTTGAGTGGATTATAAGATATTTTGAGTGAGTGAATAGTGCCATTTCCTCCTTTCTTTGTGAGAAAACGTGAGAGAAGAAGAAGAAGAGAAGAACAAGAGGAAAAGCTAGGGCAAGAGCAAGAAATCAAGAGGAAGCTTGGATTTGTGAGGTAAGAGAGTTAGTATTGCATTATTACAAGTGATTGAGAAGGGGAGAATGTCTATTTCTCCATCCCAAACTTCTCCTCACTTTGTCTAGATTTTTATTAGAAAGTTTTCATGGTTTAAAGTTGTTAATGAATATGTTTTGATTTCTGAAATGCTAAGTGATGTGGTTAGCATGTTGTTGTTGAAGTTATTGTGCTGAAAAATTCATAAGAAAAGTTGTGGAAAATTAGAGTTTAAACCCTAATTTCTTTGATAGATGAAATCCTTGCATGGGATTGTTTTTGAATGATGTTTTATGTTGGAAAGTTGATTTTAACATGTTCTGGAACTTGGGTAACTATGAATGGGCTGAAATGGTGGAAAAATCACATTTTTATGACTGTGTACTGATACGGTCGCTTGTAGCGACGGAGCCTCGCTTGTAGCGACCAGGCAGGATTATTCCCTGCCTATCCGCGCTTGTAGCGACCACACGGACGCTTGTAGCGACCATGCTCGCTTGTAGCGACCGAAGGTTCGCTGGTAGCGACCAAGCAGGATGATTCCCTGCCTATGCTCGCTTGTAGCGACCAAGAGCTCGCTTGTAGCGACCAGGCCTGAAAAGGCCTTCTTTGTTGAGTTGTTCTGGAGGTCCTGGTGCGCGCAGAGATGTCTTTTTGATACTGTATTTTTTTATAATGCTTTTTTGGAAACCTGGCCCACCATTTTAATCCATCCCTAATGTTTTCTAAAGAGTATTTTGCTTTCCAAGAAAGTTTTGAGTAAAACCCTAACATGGGTGTGGGTTATCAAAGTGTGTGGGTTTCCCTTTGAAACCCTTATGGGTGAGAGTTTGACATGATTTGATTAGTTTATTTGAGATTGATGAACATGGTTGAGTAATACATGTTATGTCTTATGATATGGCCATGAGTGCCTATAGTTGTGATTTGTTGTTGTTGTTGATGTTGTGATAATTATCAGAGAGCTGATAGTTAGTTGTGTAGTTTGTGTTTGTTGTTGTTGTGATAATTATCAGAGAGCTGATAATTAGTTGTGTTAGTAAGTGTAGTGATAAGAGTATCATATATTTGCTAAGTGAAATATCATGCATTTCATTATTTGATGATATCCGGAGCGGATATGAAATCCATGAGAGCGTGGTTATCAAGAGAGCTTGATAAGGATATAAGTTTATCCGAAAAGATTTGGTACCACATGCATTAGAGAATGCATTTTGAGGCATGCATCCTAATTGACATTAGTGTGCATTTTAGACATTATGTGTGCATAATGGATGTGAGTGGTAATTGATGATTTGATGAGTTATATGGAAAATTATGTGTGCATAATGGTTAATGATGAGTTATTGATGATAGTTGTTGTTGATGAGTGTTGTGTTTTGTCAATTATGTGTTGTGATTCGGTTATGTATAATAATGCGTTATTTATACATATTTTATTGTTTGTGATACTAACACTCTCTGTTTTGTGTTATGTGCTGGATCATTGGGGATCCAGATTATCAGGTTGGCGAGGCTATCGTTGAGGAATAGTCCTTTTGCTGTTAGGAGCTTTTGTAGTGGTAAGGGCATAGCTTAGCTATCCTTACATTTTTGGTACTAGGTATTGTATCCTAGTTAGAGTCTAGTGCTCTGATATTTGTAACACTATCTTGGGGGTATCTGAACTCGTATGTATGAATTTGGCAATGGCTTGTTGTAGAATTGCCTCTTTTGAAAACATTATGTATATATTTTTGTGTAATATATGCATGCTTGATTATAAGCATTTGTTTTGTTGTTTTCCGCTGCTGTGTTTGAAAATCAAATATGTTTTTGATTTAAGGTGATGTTTTATCCAAATGAGTTTCTTAATGTTGTAACTTCCTATGGCCTTAACGTTTTCTTTTATTAAAGTTAGTAATCGGCGGTTAAGGGTTAGGGTGTTATACTAGGTACTGCTTCTAGAGATCGATACCTAAGATGGAGGTTTACTCTAGGTACTGCTTCTAGAGGTGGAACAATGAGGTAGGTGATCTTATCTAGGTACTGCTTCTAGAGATCGATACCTAAGCTAGGTGATCTTATTCAGGTACTGCTTCTGAATGTCGATTCCTAACGAGTTGTGATCTTATTCAGCCGCTAACACTGAAGGTCGATACACTGGGGGAGGTGATCTACTCTAGGTATTGCTTCTAGAGGTCGATACCTAAGCTAGGTGATCTTATTCAGGTACTGCTTCTGAATGTCGATTCCTAACGAGCTGTGATCTTATCCAACCTTGGCATTAATGGCAAGTCCTTCAACTCTGGCTTTGTTTGGCCCAATTAGCCATGAATGCTACTTAAAATAATTATGGAAATGATATGCAACAAAATCTGGAATTAAATCCAAGAAACCAAAAATCTGCAGAAAAATCGCAGACTTCGCAGTGCGAAGGGAGCTTCGCATTGCGAAGTCAGCATTTTTGAAATGTTGACTTTTCTGTTGACTTTTGTTGACTTTTGACTTTTTCCCCTCTTTGAATTTTTTTTTGATTTTTGTTTTAAAATGCGTAGGACAAAATTAGGGTACTACACCCTTATACCAATGCATGCAGTTGATACTATAGAGCATTCTTTCACGCAATGGTCGACTACATCGACCATGAAACACGAATCCTCAATTGAGGGACTTTTCATTAACTTAGCAATCTCAAACTCCACTTTCTCATCAGCTACATGGAAAGCTAACTTCCCATTCTTCACATCTATCACCGCACCAGCAGTGGCCAAGAAAGATCTTCCTAAAAGAATAGGGATATGTGAGTCTTCCTCCATATCCATCACAACAAAATCTGTCGGGATATAAATGTGTCCTACCTTAATAGGTATATCCTCAAGAATTTTGGCAGGATGTATGATGGATCGATCGGCCAACTGCAGGGTTATCTTAGTGGGTTTCATATCTCCTATGCCAAACTTTTTAAAGAGTGACAAGGGCAATAAGCTCACACTAGCCCCTAGATCACACAAGGCTCTCTCAATTTTCTCATTTCCGATCACACATGGAATTGAAAAGCTGTCAGGATCCTTCAGCTTAGGCGGCAATGCCACTGAAGAATGTGAATGTCAATGCCACTGTTTGTCAATGCATTGAAGAACCACACTACATTTGTTTGTCAATGCCACTGTCTCATCGTCCTCTATTTTTCTCTTTTTAGACAAAATATCTTTCAAAAAATTTGCATAAAGAGGCATTTGAGACAGGGCATCAGCAAAGGGAATGTTAATGTAGATCTTCTTCAATAGATCAACAAATTTTTTAAACTGTGTGATTAAGTTAGGCTTGGCAAGCCTTTGTGGGAACAGAATTTTTGGCTTATTTTTCACAGCTGGTTTTTCAACTACTCCCTCAGTTTTAGAGTTCTCACTCTATTCCTCAACCTCATTGGTCTTGCTTTGAGGTTCCTCTATGTTGAGTTTTTTGGAGTTGGCTGCATATTTTGGCAAATCCAATGTGTTGAATAGAAGCATCTTAATGTGTAGAACATATCTTCAGTTGCAAGTTTTTCATTTTGAAGTCATTCAGAAGCTGAAATCACCTTCAGAACCTGAAAAATGCTTCAGACGCAGAAAATTCCTTCAGACGCACTGTAGCACTTCAGAAGCTGAAATGTGAGTCTGATGCCCGCGTTGACTTTTGTTGACTTCATCAGAAGCTGGTTTTTCTGAATTGTTTTGGCGCGAATCTTTGCGAGATTTTACAAGGATATATCTTCGCATATTGCTTCTAGATTGCTGATTGAATTGGAGAAGATTTAATGAAGATTTGGCTCTAAATTATGAAGCTCGTATTTTTTCTGCAGAATCTTTAAAAGATACAATGCTGGATTATTTGTTTCCTTTTCAAGTCATTCATAATTCAGAATCAGATCATTATAGAAGATTGGATTATGTTTTATGTTGCTTGACTGAAGGCTATATAAGGAAGACTGCTGCTGCTATTCATGTACAGAACGCATAGTTGAAGAAATTCAGAAATTGAGTCTGTGTTAGTTTTAACCTGTTAGCTTTATTTGTGCACCACTCATTGTTTGAGTTGGTTTAGTGTTTTATTGAGTTGTAAATTCATTCTAAGCCTGTAGGTACGAATGAAGGTTTGTTATTGAAGTTTTGTTTGAGAACTGGGTAGTTTTCAGGGTTGTTCAAGTGACTGGGTTGCAGTTGCTTGAATAGGAAGTTAGTGGTTACTAATACTCAAGAGTTGGGTAGAAGTCTGACTAGGTGGAGATTGATTGCTTGGGATAGGAATTGGGAGTCAGTGTCTGAGTCTTAAGGATTAATTCCAATAGTGGATTTCCTTCCTGGATTGGTATCCCCCAGAGTAGGAGGTGTTTACTCCGAACTGGGTTAACAAACCTTGCGTTCTTTAGCTTTCCTGCACTTTTAATTTCTGCTACTTAACTGTTTTTAATTGTGCTAAGTTATTGTTCATAACCTGTTTGGTTCAGAACCTGTTAACTATGTGTTATTGCCTGGCCAGAATTTCACTCTAACCGTATACCATTCCTAAGGGTAATAGCATTTACTTTGGCTTTGGGATTGGTTTCTGGCTAGCCTGGAAATATTCTGGGCATTTTCAAGGAAGAAGCCAATTGTTGGGCTACTTGAGAAATCTAGGTCTCAAGCATTTTACTGTGGGTAGCAATCGAATCAACTTTTGTGGATAGCTTCATGAGAGAGTCGTTCAAAAATCCGGTTTGGTTTTTAAACTCTTGGTTTTGCTTAGTTTGAGTTAAAATCAAATTTTCCAGCAAGAGTTCTAAGTTGGATTTTTTAGGGACTCTATTGTTGTTTGCAAAGCTAGGTGGTGCTGCTTGCTGTCCAAAAGGATTTTTATAAGCAAATTTTTGGTTTTTCCTTTGATATTGAGCAAAATAAATTTGCTCTGGACTTTCAGCAACCACACCTAGTTACCATTCAACACCAGCATGACCTATGACACCACATATTTCACAAGGAGGATTAGAAGGAGAAGGTGTGACAACACTTACATTTAACTTATCAAATTTATTGAAAAGTGTGTCCACCTTAGCAGCAAGATGATCAAGGGCGGAGATTTCATACATACCTGCCTCTTTTTTAGAGGGAGAGGGAGCAACGACAGTGATGGCTCTTTCACTCGTCCACTGATAGTGGTTTTGAGCCATGTCCTTGATAAGGTTGTACACTTCCATGTAGTTTTTATTCATGAGTGCTCCCCCTGCAGCTGCATCAACAATCAATTTGTTTGCATACAATAGACCGTTATAAAAAGTATGGACTATCAACCGTTTCTCCAAACCATGGTGGGGGAAAAGCCTGAGTATTTCTTCGAAACGCTCCCACGCATTGTATAGAGATTCCCCATCTTTTTGAGTGAATCTAGTAATATGATCCCTCAATTGAGCTGTTTTGCTCGGGGGGAAAAATCGGGCTAAGAAAACATCCCTTAGGTTGCTCGATCCCTTAGTGAAAAAGGAAAGAGATGCAACCTTATACCATCCAAATAGCAAAAATGTGAATGTTTTGCTAACCTTTCTAGCATTTGATCAATAAAAGGGAGAGGGAAGTGATCTTTACGGGTCGCTTTGTTAAGCTTCCTATAATCGATAAACATTCTCCAACCCGTGACAGTTCTAGTGGCAATGGATTTATTTTTCTCATTTTTGATAACTGTAAGACCACCTTTTTTAGGTACTACTTGAACCGGACTAACCCATTTACTATCAGAAATTGGATAAATAACTCCTGCATCTAGAAGTTTTAAAACCTCATTTTTCACAACTTCTTTCATGTTAGGATTCAATCTTCTTTGATGTTCAATGAAGGGTTTATAGTCCTCTTCAAGTAGTATCCTATGCATACATAATGAGGGGTTTATTCCTTTGATATCCTCAATAGTATATCCTATGGCTTGGGATACTTCTTGAGAATATTAAGTAATTTTTCATTTTCACCCTCATTTAAGTTTGCATTGACAATAACAGGATAAGTGGAGTTTAAGCCCAGAAGTTCATACCCCAAATTTGATGGAAGGGGCTTCAATTCCACCTTTGGTGCTTCCTTTGGAAGAGGATCAGATTTTTCCTTGACCAAATCTTCTATACCCAAGTCTTTCATGTGAGGTTTTTCATCCAATAATTTAGCATAGACTTGGGCATCTCAAGCCATCATTGTACCTGCATTGTTCAACAAAAATTCTTCCAAACCAACGTGTGTAGGTGATGCTAAAAAGAATTCTTTCACACAACGGTCAATTACATCTATCATGCAACAAGAGTCCTTGATGGAAGGACCCTTTATAAGATTAGCAAACTCAAATTCAACTTTTTCTTCACCAACATTAAATGCCAATTTACCATTCTTGACATCAATTATGGCCCCTGCGGTAGCAAGGAAAGGCCTTCCCAAAATAATTGGTACTTGAAAGTCTTCTTCCATTTCCATCACAACAAAATCAACCGGGATAAAAATCCCTCCCACTTTGACTGGGATATCCTCAATAATTCTGGATGGGTACTTAATGGAGCGGTCTGCTAATTGTAAGGTCATTTTAATTGGCTTTAGCTCACCTATTCCTAACCTTTCATATAAGGAAAACGACATTAAGCTCACACTCGCTCCCAAGTCACACATAGCTTTTTCTATTGTTTAAGCTCCTATTACACATGGAATGGAAAAACTTCCTGGATCTTTAAGTTTGGGTGGCAATTTGTTTTGAATGATTGCACTACATTCTTCCGTAAGATTGACTGTCTCATTCTCTGCAATTTTTCTTTTATTAAATAAAATTTCCTTTAAAAACTTTGCATAAGCATTTGAGATAAGGCATCCGAAAACGGAATGTTAATGTAGAGATTTTTTAGCATTTCAACAAATTTCTTAAACTGCTCATCCAACTTAGTTTTGGCAAATATTTGGGGGAATGGTATCTTCGATTTATATGGTGGTGGTGTTTTAGGTTTTTCGGTTTCCAATCCGGCTTCCTCACTATGTGGTTCATCACTCACTTTTTCACCCTTACATTTTTCATGCGGTTCCTCTAATTGTCTACCATTCCTAAGGGTAATAGCATTCATTTGGACCTTGGTTTTGGGAGATTTTGAGGATGAAGTCGCTTGTTAGGCTGCTTGAGAAATATGGGTCTCAAGCATTTTGCTGTGCGTAGCAATGGAATCCACTTTTGAGGTCAATTTTATAATAGAGTCGTTCAAAGATCCAGTTTGATTTTTAAACTCTTGGTTTTGCTTTGTTTGAGTTAATACAAAATTTTCAAGCAAAATTTCCAAGTTGGATTTTTGAGGGACTCTACTATTGTTTGCAAAATCGGGTGGTGCTGATTGTTGTCCAAAATGATTTTTAAAAGCAAAATTTTGATTATTCCTTTGGTTATATTGAGCAAAATTAACTTGCTCCAAATTTTCAGCATTCACGCCTAGTTGGCATTCAACGCCGGCATGACCCAAGCCCCCATATATTTCACAAGGAGGCATAACAGAAGGAGGTGTGACAGCACTTACACTTAATTTCTCAAATTTGTTAAAAAGTGCGTCCACCTTAGCAGCTATATTATCAAGGGAAGAAACCTCTTTCATACCTGCCTCTTTTTTAGAGGGGGACGGAACTTGTCCACTGGTAGTGGTTTTGAGCCATATCTTCAATCAGATCATATGCTTCCGTGTAATTTTTGTTCATCAAGGCTCCACTTGCAGCTGCATCAACTGTCATTTTGGTAGCATACAAAAGACCATTGTAAAAGGTATGGACGATTAACCATTTCTCCAAACCATGATAGGGGAAAAGCCTAAGCATTTCCTTGAAACACTCCCACGCATCGTAAAGAGATTCCCCATCTTTTTGAGTGAATCATGTTATTTGATCCCTCAATTGAGCAGTTTTGCTAGGGGGGGAAAATCTGGCAAGGAATGCTTGCCTTAGTTGATCCCACAAATTAATTGAAGCATTTGACAAGGAGTGAAAACATGCACTAGCTCAATCCCTTAATGAAAAAGGAAAGAGATGCAACTATATGGCTTCCGGTGTCACTCAATTTACCTTTAAAGTTCCACTGAGTCTTGAACAAGTAGAAAGATGAAGATTCGGATCCTCAGTGGGTGATCCGGAAAATCGGTTTTGCTGCACTAAGTTAAGTAGTGCAAGTTTTATTTCAAAATTATTTGCATCAACGGTTGGATACACAACAACTTGGGGCTCTTTCGTAGAAGGTGTGGCATACTCTTTAAGAGTATGTTCCACAGCCATGGTGTTACCATGTGTTTCTCTTCTTCTTTGATGGAGGAACCTTTCAATCTCGGGAATAAATTCTCCAAGACTTTTAGTTCTTCGCATTCAAAGAATCGGAGATCCAAAACTTGAAAAAGAAAAAGAAAAAGAAAAAGGTTCAGTCTAACTAATACTAAAAAGTTAATCAATATTACACTAACTCCCCTCCAAGCCACTTCCTCTTTCTCTATTCTCTCTCTAGCCTCCCAAAAGTTTTGTCACAAATGAGCCAACCCTAGTTTCTCTACAACACACGCTACTCTTTAAATAATATGGGTTAGGGTCACTCTCACTAACGGACTTAGTTACATCCAATTCTCATGAAATAATTCTCTATACTTTTACTTCACTTAAACCTCCCCAATTTACTCTTACACCACTAACATCTAAACTCTCTAATTTCTAATTCTAACATAATCACAAAAATGTCACTCACTCTAAAATGTCGTAATTACCCTTAATCACTTAAAATCCACTAATCCACCAATTCCCAATAAAATAAACAATTAACAGATATAACAAATAAATAATAATATTAAATAATTCTACTACTAAAAAACGGGCTGTTACAACCCTCCCTCACTTAAATAATTTTAGTCCTCGAAAATTGCTTGAAGGAAACAACTCTCCGCAGGCTCCCTCCACCCGACTCACTAACTCCCAAGTTATGCTCTCTCCGGTAGGGATTTTCCAAAATATTACTCGACAGCTTCAACATCCCCAACTTCACACCATTCGGCGTCAAATCACACACCAAGCTCAAATCTCTGGACTGCTCAACCAACTCCAATTCCTTCTGATCCAACAGATACTTTAAACTCTTATGATCGCTGAAAACTTCGAACCAAATAGATAATGCCTCCAAATCTTAAGCGTAAACACTACCGCCGCCAATTCTAAAAAGCTTATGATCTCGATAACGGACTTAGGAATCTCCCAATGCAACACAACTTCAACCTTAGACGGATCAACTGATATTCCTCCTCTAGAACTAATCATGACCAAGAAAAACTCACTTCCATCCAACGACGCCTTCACTTGAAATGCGGAAAAACTTCCCCTCGATACGCCCCAACGGATTAGAAAGGTAACTGACTTCGTCAAACAGTTAAAAGTAAACACCAAAGGACAACAACCAAATTATACCAAATATAACATCAATGCGAGCCAAAGGTAAACAAACCAAATCCGAGAAAACAAGATTCAATCGCTTAGCACAAACAAGAGAAATAAACGAATGCGTCGCACCAGCATAAATGATAGCAATCAAAGGAGTGTTGTTAACGAAACAAATACCTCAAATCAAGCTGTCCTGCTCCGGAATCCCCTCAGCGTTCAAAGCAAACACCTTAGCACCTGACTTCAGCTTCGAACACTGTGTACTAATGTGACCAGCTTCTCTACAGTTGAAACAAACTAACTCCTTTCACTTGCACTCGAAGGCACAATGTCCATCCTTACCACACCTGAAACACTTAACAACAAAATTCTTACAATCCGCAAAACGATACCCAGTTCCTCCACACATGCAAAACTTCGCTTCTCCCCCACATTGGCTCGACCCACCAGTCGTCTTATTTCCCTTATCACCTTTCATCTCATAAGACTTCCCACGATTGTTTCCTTTTCCTTTCTTCTTGCCAAGACTCTTGTAGTAGCTAGCCATCTCCCTACAATCCTCATCAAAAATCCGACACTTGTTCACCAACACAGGAAAATCCCGAATCTCATGTAAACTGATAAACTGCTTGATCTCTGGTCGTAAGCCGCTCTTAAACTTCACGAACTTCGATGCTTCAGCTCCTACCACATTGTAATGTGGGCAAAAACGAGACAACTCCTCAAACTTAGCAGCATAGTCCATCACCGACATATTTCCCTGCTTCATGTCTAAAAACTCGATCTCCTTCTTGCTTCTGACATCAGCAGGAAAGTACTTCCTCAAAAACGCATCCTTGAAAGCTTCCCATGTCGCAACATCACCTCAAATCTCCAACCTCTGGTGGGTGTTCATCCACGAGTACTCAGCCTCCTCTGCCAACATATGAGTCACTAACCAGACCTTCTGATCATCCGTCGTCACCATCGCTCTTAAAATCCTCTCGATGCCCTGAAGCCACACTTGTGCACCCTCCGGATCATACCTACCGTTGAACGTCGGCCGGTGGTTCCTCATAAAACGATCCAACCTTAACTCATCCGCTCCCCCTTGCTGAGCAAGTTTCCCATGAGCCGCCGCATTAGCTTGTGCCAATGTTTGAGCAATCTCAACCATCACATCTGCAATCGCTGCGTCGTTTCTTCTGGCCATCTCACACTAAACAATAAGCACCACCTAATTAGGAAAGAAAAACATCGACAGTATACATATACATGTCGCATGCAACAGGACAATAACCAAGTGTTGGCCCATACTAGACCGACCTGCTCTGATACCACTTTATAAGATAAATCACACATTAATCATACATCAAGGTGTTACTACTCAACATACATCTCCTAACGATTTCTCAATATAAAAATTTCATTAATTATACTCAGATCACAACGGAATAAAAATATATCTCAGCATATCATAAATGTCATGTCTCGGTTCATAACATAATATCTCAACATAAATATAACAATTGTTTGATCATAAAGATCTCATAGCAACAAATCAACATAAAAACAAAATCCCAAATCCTAGATTAGAGCTCCTAATATAGACCCCATAAGAAAGCAATAACATGAGTAGGCATCCAGCCGTCCTCATCAAACTCACAAGCAATAGCTACTCCTCAACCTGCACGTCTACATCACAAGGATGAGGCGACAAAAGTCACTCGGGGGGTAAGATATACGTTTAACAAAAAGAATCAATAAACGCATGTAAGTTCAGGCAAAATAAACAAACATCATTGTAACACCCATACTAAATTATCTAGAATATTTAGCATGTGTATTAATTTGATACTGGGTACATTAAAATTTTCAATAATAAATACAATATAGAACTACTGAATGAGTACAAATAGCTCGTTTATACAAATATCGAAATATCATTTACAATTACATTCTCATATACATAAATAATCTATCAACCTCCTGAGCTTGACCTTGACGAGCATCTGCACTCCATCCAGCATCTTCCTGAAGATCTTCATCTGTAAACCACTTGGCTACCTGAAAACCTGCACCAGAAGGATAGGGATGAGACATAATGTCTCAGTGAGCTCCTACCCTACCTACTGTTGGCAACCTCGGGGAACCTAGGGTCGCCGTGCCTACCTCGGCAATCTTGGGGATACCTATGATCGCCAAGTCTTAACCTTACCCATAGAGGGTTACCTGACTGTTCCTGCTAAACTGTGTAGTTATAAACTGAACTACATCCTGCTAAACTAGTGATCAAGGGGAAACCTAGGATCACTGTCTGAATCTGGTACTAAATAGTCCTGAGATCTAGACTATATCCTGATAACTGGGTGATCGAGGGGAATCTAGGATCACCGCCTGATAACTGATACTTATCTGATAATTATTCTCTGCCTGATAACATAATAATATAAATAGCTGATAAATGTCTTTATGTTAGCTGTTAGCGTTGAACAAACAATATTATCTGGGTTCATTTTACGGAATGTCCCCGGGTGGAGTAACCCCGAAGCACATTCCCCTGATAACCGGTGAAAATCCTATCATATCAGGCTAACACCGGACTCCTCTTGCCTAAGTGTGTGGTTATCCTCGCGGAAGGTTCCTGCCCGTTCCAGCTGTATCCGGAACCCCCTGTGCTCTAACTGGCGAGAACACAGAAGACACACTATAACTCTGTGTGGTTATCCTCACGGAAAGTTCCTGCCCGTTTCAGCAATGCTGAAACCCCCTGTCCTCTCTAACTGGTCGAGAGCACAGAAGACACAAAGTTTATCCTGATTATTAATTATTATTCCTGTTGTATATAAAATACATATTCTGATAATTAATTTAACTGATATGTGTATATCTGATACACCAACTGAATCTATGCATATCTGATGCATTCTTTAGGTAAATCATTCTTATAATGCTTAACCTATAAAAGGTTCCCTAAATCTCGTCTTAAGTACTTGTGCGTACTTCTATACTCTCTATAACTTAGGCTTTGCGTGGATCATTCGTGTCCCACTGGCGTGAACAGCGAAGGCCACGGCTTAATCTTACTAATTCTAGAACTCTTAACCTAGAAAAGGTTCTTAACTTAGAGTATTAAATCTCTCTCATAATTCTCATTCTTGTGCGTAACTATCGCACTCTTAATTATTCACTCTTAATCACTTAACCTATAAAAGGTTCTAAGCTTGGATTCTGGATTAATCTTGGCTCACATGTACTTAAGTGAATGTAGGGATTTATGTTTATAAAGAGATAGTTTCATTCCAATCCCTTTATACATCTATCCAACTTAAAAGTATGAGTGTTCATCTCCTATTATCATATCTATCCTTTATCCTATCCTTGACCTATACGTTGATTCATAGCATAAAAATTGGGTGGCTTAAAATCGGTGGCCGATTTCCCAATTTCGGGGGCCGAAATATTGCGTGAGTCCCATGGCCAACCATGCTACAAATCGGTGGCCGAAGGTTCAAAATCGGTGGCCGATTTTGACAATTGCAGGGGACGAATTTCAGCTTCCTAAACCATACCAATCCCAACCAAAACCTCATAACAGCTCATGAACAAGAATTACAAGGCATAGGGTAGATAAAAGCATGAATTAAGCAAGGAATTGGTTCACAAAGGATTAGGGTACAAATTATAAACATTGATTCAACTTGTAAAAAGACATTAAAACTACTCAAAGGGGTTATATCACCCCATGGAGCTCACCTTGATTTAGCTAGCTTCCTTCCTTGTCAAAATTCTGGTTTCCAACCCTAGTTTACTTCCTCATCATCCCTTGGTTTCCTTTCTTTCTTGTTTTACTTTTTGCTCCCCAACTACTCAAGAATCACCCAATTGTTCTTGTATAAAGGTTGAGAGATGAAAGATTGAGTTTTGATGATTTAATGAAGAAAAGGGAGAGGGTGGCGTGAGAGGAAAGTGGAGAGAAGGAAGAGGAACTAATTTTTGGAGGAGTGAATGAAGAGAGAAAATGAAATGAAGGAAATATCTTGCTTCCCTTTTAAAACAATCCTCCTTTGCCAATTAATTACTCAAATTGCCATTACCATTATGTACTAAATTGCCAAGCTTGCTAAACAAGTTTCCAACACTAATAATTGATACTCATAAGTGGGATAACACACTTACCATATAAATAACCCATTAACTGACAATTTTACCAAATTGTTCTTTGCTTAAATCATTCCGATACATCGTCTCAATATTAATAAATATTCGAGTCTTAGGCGGGATGTTACAATCTACCCCCCTTAAAGAAATTTCGTCCTCGAAATTTAGAATTCAACATCATACATGAACTAATCTCTCATGTTATTTCCCTCATTAGCCAAGACTCCAGTTCATCTTACTTATCGGAATCCCTTAGATTCGAACTCTATAAGTCGAATGTATTCGACAATCTTTTCATTACCTGAAGCGCTTGATGTGCATCACACAATTCTTGCGTAGCAGAATATGAGGTAATCCGAACCATCGCATCCAACTTGTTGATTATATCCTTGTTCATACACTTCTTGTAACCCAACTAGAGTTATCCAATCCTAACACTGGTGCTGAATATTATAATCTCATCATAGTCCGCGTAATCTTACTTAGACGACATTGGGCTTCCTTATTATCCTCGACGATTCTATTGATTTCTTATAGTCGATCTTTGCCTTATACGACGACATCCTACATATATGGTTTTTCCATTATTATACCATTCGTTAATGAGAATAAAATTACCGCACTACCTTCATTAGACAAATACAAGAAGGAGGCACCTTGGTGTATTACTTTCCATAATCTTAATCATTGCTTCCATCACGGAATTCCTCAAGGACTCGCGAAATCTTACTGATTACCCGCGTTCTGCTTCGATTGATCTACGACGTTACTTATCTTAATAATTTAAAAATCATTCTTCAGACTAGGAGTTTGCCAATCTCCCATCGTTCTTATCACAACTTAGTCTCGCTTTCTTGTCGTAGCATAATGTTTCTACATCGATAATTCCAAACTCATAGGGGTTTAGTCCAAGTGATGAGTGGCTTAAGTCGTCTCACATATCATATATAATATATTCCATAGCATATATCTTACATACATAAGCGAGCACGTGTACACTTTACATTACCTCATCTTTGTCCGACTAACGGGACATCATTCTTAATCTTAACATATTTGAGACACTACTACATCAATTGGAAATCTTTTCTTACTCTGAACTCATATCGTAACATCCGGGATTTGCCTTTCAACTGGGTTGCCAGGTTTGCCCCGCCAATGTTACTCATGTTTATTTTTAAGTATACAACAACCTATAATGTAAATTTATGGTTACAATTCACCAGCATCACAAACTTATTTCTCGTTCTGGACGTCGAATTCAAGATCCTTAGTTTCAACAGAAAGCTCTACTTGATTGCTACCCAAATAGCACACTCAGTCTTTAATCCTCTAGTCATAATCCTGAAATTACGCAGCCCTTTACCGTGGACTACGAGTAACTTTAATCTACGTAAAAGTTCTCCTTCCTTTACTGGTGAACATTAAGTTCAAGACTTCCGAAATCTTCGGTCAATATAGGTTAACATGACATGGTTACAACATGGAATTAAACTCACTCGCCACTGTGTTGTCGTATCTGATCAAGGCCTCAAATTCAAATATTTCATTCCTCATGGATTTCGAGGTTTAAGGTATTCATCAACTTAACTTCCATAACTTTCCATTAGAACTCATGATATATCTAAATCGCTTATACTTACTACTATCCCGTATAATAGGAATTAAGAACTTAACATCTTCTCATACTCTAAGCCTCAGCTTAGCGTTGTTTATTATATCATTCTTGGATTACCACTCCGCTGCGCCACTCTGATTTTTAACACCGAGTTAGCATCGGAGGAAGACTTCACTATTGTCACATAAAATTCCATCGATCAATCCTTTTACTCTAAAACTTTGTAATCACTGTAACAAGTTTGTCTGACGTTACCATTTCTCTTGGTCAGCTCTTCATGTAGAATCATTAAACATTGTAGAAATCCGACCGGAAAATATATCTGAAGCAGCTTAAATTCATATACATTCATTTGTGGCAGCTTCTAAAAACACTTGTGGCTTCTGAAGGTTCATATCTTTCATCTAAGTCTTGTTACTATTCGCTCTCTCTTTATCCGTAATGATTTCATATCCATAATCTTCCCGGAATAACTCTGGTCTCCTTCGTACTATCATGTTCCTTAAGTTACCCTTGAGTTTCTACAGAACAATCCGTCCTGACAGTTCTAAATTCCTACCGGTTCTCTAGAACGCCCAACATAGGTTGCGTTTCTTCGAGTGCCCGATTAATCGATCTTAAACTTTTGCATATTATCATGATCTATTGGATTCCTCCAGTAACTCGTTATTGTATTCACAATTCAAGTCCATACCTCATTACTGCCTCGGAAACTTATCAACACGAGGTGATCTCTTTCTGTTCTATAAAATTTATGGAAGGAACCTCTTCAATGGGGTGCATACAACTCCTTAGCATTTACCTCAATTCTAAAATTTCATGTTCAAGACGATCCGCCGTATATAAAATCCCAATCATCTTTCAACACTGATTTACTATAACCTTGTGTTATCTCGAACTTACCTTCTTTAACCAATCAGGGAAATTCAATACTGTTCGTCTAATCAAGAGTGTTCAACTTAATTCGTCCATCAGTATACTAAATTCCAGCAACTTATTATATATTATCCAACCTTCATTAAGTAAAATTCCGGTCTAGCTTATCTTACTTCTAATCTTCTTACCATTAGGATACATCCAAAAATTTGACTCACGCTTTGACATGCACATATCTTATTATCACCACTTTTCATCCATCTTCTCTTCTTAATTCCCAAATCTAGCATCTATGGTTCGGGAGGTGCGGCTGATCTGATGGGGTCAAACTTACTTGTGGTTCATACTCAATAACCACACTTGAGTGGTTAGTTTCATTTGTCCAAATAACTCACGTAATCCATAATTAATTCTCTTAACTGTCCGGTAATTCATCATTTCATTTCTCTAGATTTGGTACTGCTATTCTTCAACTCTGTTCTCGGAATCGTTTCTTAATCCACACTTCACTTTAACTCCTCGAACTACGGTTTCCGTCAAGGTTCCACGTCATTCCTTAGAGCATTCCATGATTCCTTAATCCTTATGTCTTCCGCAGACGAGGCATCGTCCAACGATGCGTCCGACTGGGTTAAGGCTCTTCACCTTATCCTTAAATATTTCTGACCTTCCTGAAACTCTGCCCTAAACAGACTTAGTCACTTCACTGTTCGATGGCCACCATTTGGCGTTGATTACTTCTTTGCTAAATCCGACTTAGAATTCTGTCACCTTAATCTTCGCCCTTCATAAACTTCATTCCTCCTTGGTCACATTCAGCTCTCGGACATTTATCCTAACTGTCATATACTAGACTGAGTTGATCAGGCTCAACTAGATGTGACCTTTAGAACAACATCCGGAACCCAATGGTCCCACTACTTTTATTGAAACTTTAATGACCCAAGGCACGGTCTGAATCGACCTGCTCTGATACCAATTGTAACACCCATACTAAATTATCTAGAATATTTAGCATGTGTATTAATTTGATACTGGGTACATTAAAATTTTCAATAATAAATACAATATAGAACTACTGAATGAGTACAAATAGCTCGTTTATACAAATATCGAAATATCATTTACAATTACATTCTCATATACATAAATAATCTATCAACCTCCTGAGCTTGACCTTGACGAGCATCTGCACTCCATCCAGCATCTTCCTGAAGATCTTCATCTGTAAACCACTTGGCTACCTGAAAACCTGCACCAGAAGGATAGGGATGAGACATAATGTCTCAGTGAGCTCCTACCCTACCTACTGTTGGCAACCTCGGGGAACCTAGGGTCGCCGTGCCTACCTCGGCAATCTTGGGGATACCTATGATCGCCAAGTCTTAACCTTACCCATAGAGGGTTACCTGACTGTTCCTGCTAAACTGTGTAGTTATAAACTGAACTACATCCTGCTAAACTAGTGATCAAGGGGAAACCTAGGATCACTGTCTGAATCTGGTACTAAATAGTCCTGAGATCTAGACTATATCCTGATAACTGGGTGATCGAGGGGAATCTAGGATCACCGCCTGATAACTGATACTTATCTGATAATTATTCTCTGCCTGATAACATAATAATATAAATAGCTGATAAATGTCTTTATGTTAGCTGTTAGCGTTGAACAAACAATATTATCTGGGTTCATTTTACGGAATGTCCCCGGGTGGAGTAACCCCGAAGCACATTCCCCTGATAACCGGTGAAAATCCTATCATATCAGGCTAACACCGGACTCCTCTTGCCTAAGTGTGTGGTTATCCTCGCGGAAGGTTCCTGCCCGTTCCAGCTGTATCCGGAACCCCCTGTGCTCTAACTGGCGAGAACACAGAAGACACACTATAACTCTGTGTGGTTATCCTCACGGAAAGTTCCTGCCCGTTTCAGCAATGCTGAAACCCCCTGTCCTCTCTAACTGGTCGAGAGCACAGAAGACACAAAGTTTATCCTGATTATTAATTATTATTCCTGTTGTATATAAAATACATATTCTGATAATTAATTTAACTGATATGTGTATATCTGATACACCAACTGAATCTATGCATATCTGATGCATTCTTTAGGTAAATCATTCTTATAATGCTTAACCTATAAAAGGTTCCCTAAATCTCGTCTTAAGTACTTGTGCGTACTTCTATACTCTCTATAACTTAGGCTTTGCGTGGATCATTCGTGTCCCACTGGCGTGAACAGCGAAGGCCACGGCTTAATCTTACTAATTCTAGAACTCTTAACCTAGAAAAGGTTCTTAACTTAGAGTATTAAATCTCTCTCATAATTCTCATTCTTGTGCGTAACTATCGCACTCTTAATTATTCACTCTTAATCACTTAACCTATAAAAGGTTCTAAGCTTGGATTCTGGATTAATCTTGGCTCACATGTACTTAAGTGAATGTAGGGATTTATGTTTATAAAGAGATAGTTTCATTCCAATCCCTTTATACATCTATCCAACTTAAAAGTATGAGTGTTCATCTCCTATTATCATATCTATCCTTTATCCTATCCTTGACCTATACGTTGATTCATAGCATAAAAATTGGGTGGCTTAAAATCGGTGGCCGATTTCCCAATTTCGGGGGCCGAAATATTGCGTGAGTCCCATGGCCAACCATGCTACAAATCGGTGGCCGAAGGTTCAAAATCGGTGGCCGATTTTGACAATTGCAGGGGACGAATTTCAGCTTCCTAAACCATACCAATCCCAACCAAAACCTCATAACAGCTCATGAACAAGAATTACAAGGCATAGGGTAGATAAAAGCATGAATTAAGCAAGGAATTGGTTCACAAAGGATTAGGGTACAAATTATAAACATTGATTCAACTTGTAAAAAGACATTAAAACTACTCAAAGGGGTTATATCACCCCATGGAGCTCACCTTGATTTAGCTAGCTTCCTTCCTTGTCAAAATTCTGGTTTCCAACCCTAGTTTACTTCCTCATCATCCCTTGGTTTCCTTTCTTTCTTGTTTTACTTTTTGCTCCCCAACTACTCAAGAATCACCCAATTGTTCTTGTATAAAGGTTGAGAGATGAAAGATTGAGTTTTGATGATTTAATGAAGAAAAGGGAGAGGGTGGCGTGAGAGGAAAGTGGAGAGAAGGAAGAGGAACTAATTTTTGGAGGAGTGAATGAAGAGAGAAAATGAAATGAAGGAAATATCTTGCTTCCCTTTTAAAACAATCCTCCTTTGCCAATTAATTACTCAAATTGCCATTACCATTATGTACTAAATTGCCAAGCTTGCTAAACAAGTTTCCAACACTAATAATTGATACTCATAAGTGGGATAACACACTTACCATATAAATAACCCATTAACTGACAATTTTACCAAATTGTTCTTTGCTTAAATCATTCCGATACATCGTCTCAATATTAATAAATATTCGAGTCTTAGGCGGGATGTTACAATCATCATATATTCATACATCATCTTAAGCCCGGTCTTATCTCTCAAACATGCAAAACATCGTTACCAACCAATTTTAAAAGCCTGGTTATCATCTTACTACACTTATAACTTAGTCATAGTCCATTAGCAGCTTGATTACATCATCATTTAAAGATAAGGTTCAAAACGCATACATAGCATATTCTCATTAATCAATATTCACCAAATCAAATACATGTTAATCACATTTTATCAACAACTAATCATCAACTCAACTATAATTCAATCACATCTCATCAACAATTAATCATCATCTGAACTATGAATCATTTACATCTCATCAACAAATAATCATCATATCATCTATGAATTATTTACATCTCAAATAAACATCAACTCAACTATAATTTAATCACATATCGTCAACAATTAATCATCATTTATACATTTACCACATAAATGCACAAAATCACACCAAGACATCATCATACACGACTCATCATGTTCATGCAATTCGCCTAACTCAACTCTTCATGCATGTGGTACCGTGTTTTAGATATCATAGATTTGTTACTGAGTGATCCCACGACATGTTGGATATCAAATCCCTTGGCATGTTGGATTGTCAAAACCCTCGGCATGTTGGGTTATCAAAACCATCGGTATGTTATCATCAATTCACAACTCCACTGACTATGTATGCATGGACACCACATATGGACTCGACAATGCATTCAATATGTTGTTATATAATTCACTCCATCATATAACGTATCTTCACATCGTCACTATTGCATTATCAAATCAATACATCCATACAATACAAGTCATGTTATCATCACAACAACACATTCATCATGCTTAATCATTACAACATCATCAACATTACCATATATTCTTTCACATAATCATCGTCGCTTAATACATCATCATCAAACATTATCATATATTCTTTCATATGATTATTGTCACTTATCAAACATTTAACATGTTATTCACACGAAAACATCACATCATCATTTAATTTCACTCACATCATCACAACACACACATAAATAAACAAGGTGGCATTAACCCATTAACTCATCATCATTCTTCACCATTCATACCTCATTACTTATTTACTAAGTCCTCATTCATTTCATAACTTAAAATCAAGACAATTTATAAGTTCATCTCAACCAATTAACTTTTAAACTTCCGTATACTTAAGTCCAAGTTAATCCATCAATTACATAGTTCACAAATCATGATTTACCAACACTAGGTTCCATTAACATACCACTAACTAATTCATCTGCATCTCATATATTTAATCACAATTCATCGTCATTCATGCCTCATTAGTCAATTAACAAGTTCACATGCAACTTACGGCTCAATTAAAGATAATTCACAAGTTCATTTTGCGTCTTTCCATTCATAAGACATCTTTCATCATACATCATGTTAATCAACCTTATACATCATAATTAAACACCAATTGATCAAGTTTAGTGGTTTGGGATCCAACCACATGCCTTGGAACCCTTTAAAAATTAAAAAAAAAGTTTCGACCTACAGGGAAAAACGCACGGTCGTGCGTTTCAGACACGATCGTTTTTTTATTTGGGCAATGTCGTAACAAACGCATGGTCCGTGCGTTTTGCACAATCAGACCGTGTGTTTTTCACTACACAGCAAAACGGCAATTTTTCTCGTTTTTCGGCAATATCATTCGATCCCAAACACTCCAAACTCGATTCCAGTCATTAACCCAACATTAATTAATCAATTATGTTCTAAACACTACTCAAACAACTCATTTCAAAATCACTTTTCATCAAAATCATTATGTTTGCATTAATTTCAAACTTCGTCTCAATTTCACATTTTCACCAACAATTCAACAACGACATAGATTTAACAACAGCCACAACATTTTCCTCACATTACACATAATCAAAACCATTTAATTCAATCATGTCAACAACAACTTATTTAATCCAATATCAACTTAATCATTTTCATTCAATTAAGTTGTTTCATTCAAAACACAACAACAACTTAATTCATCACAATACCACACGACCAACATAATCACTTCATTCTTCTCATATATCATAGCAACAACTTATTCAAATTCACTTAATTAAGAAATTTCTCATGAACAAAGAAATAATCACTTAAACCACAACTTATTCATCATAACTTCATGATTTCTCAAACAAAACTGATACTCATGCTCAATATCAACTTATTAAACAACAAACATCATTCAATTATCATGTTACTCATCAAAATCATCAAAGTTCATCAAGTTATCAATTCACCATAACAAAACATGAGTTTTGACATGAACAAAACATGAATTCGCCGAGTTTTAACATAATCAAATTAACCATCAAAATAGAGCACGAATTTCACATAATTAACATCAAACATCATGTAATTAATCATAAGTTAAAACACTCAAACTACCCATTTGCTTATTAAACCCAATTGGTGAAAATATTCTTCCCCCATACCTCAAATCTTCACTCTAATAAGCTCTTCTAGTTTGATTCTCCCTTTTCCCCTTGTGCTCTTGAGTTCCTCTTCTCTTTCTCTCCAAGCCACTTCCTCTTTCTCTATTCTCTCTCTAGCCACCCAAAAGTTTTGTCACAAATGAGCCAACCCTAGTTTCTCTACAACACACACTACTCTTTATATAATATGGGTTAGGGTCACTCTCACTAATGGGATTAGTTACATCCAATTCACATGAAATGATTCTCTACACTTTTACTTCACTTAAACCTCCTCAATTTACTCTTACATCACTAACATCTAAACTCTCTAATTTCTAATTCTAACATAATCACAAAAATGCCACTCACTCTAAAATGACCTAACTACCCTTAATCACTTAAAATCCATTAATCCACCAATTCCCAATAAAATAAACAATTAACAAATATAACAAATAAATAATATTAAATAATTTTCATTCTCGAAAATTGTTTGAAGGAAATAACTCTCCGCACGCTCCCTCCACCCGACTCACTAACTCCCAAGTTATGCTCTCTCCGATAGGGATTCTCCAAAATATTACTCGACAGCTTCAACATCCCAAACTTCACACCATTCGGCGTCAACTCACACACCAAGCTCAAATCTCTGGACTGGTCAACTAACTTCAATCCCTTCGGATCCAACATATACTTTAAACTCTTATGATTGCTGAAAACTTCGAACCAAACAGATAAATCTTAAGCGTAAACACTACCGCCGCCAATTCTAAAAGCTTCTGATCTCGATAATGGACTTAGGAGTCTCTCAATGCAACACAACTTTAACCTTAGACGGATCTTGTGCTATTCCTCCTATAGAACTAATCATGACCAAGAAAGACTCACTTCCATCCAACAACACCTTTACTTGAATTGCAGACAAACTTCCCCTCGATTTGCCCCAACGGATTAGAAAGGTAACCGACTTAGTCAAACAGTTAAAAATAAACACCAAAGAACAACAACCAAATCATACTAAATATAACATCTATGCGAGCCAAAGGTTAACAAACCAAATCTGACATAACAAGATTCAATCGCTTAGCACAAACAAGAGAAATAAACGAATGTGTTGCACCAGCATAAATGATAGCAATCAAAGGAGTGTTGTTAATGAAACAAATACCTCAAATTAAGTTGTCCTGCTCCGGAATCCCCTCAGCGTTCAAAGCAAACACCTTAGCACCTGACTTCAGCTTCGAACACTGTGTACTAATGTGACCAGTTTTTATACACTTGAAACAAACTAACTCCTTACCCTTGCACTTGAAGGCATGATGTCCATCCTTACCACACCTAAAACACTTAATCACAGAATTCTTACAATCCGCAAAACGATGCCCAGTTCCTCCACACTTGTAACACTTCGCTTCTCCCCGACTTTGGCTCGACCCACCAGTTGTCTTCTTTCCTTTATCACCTTGCTTCTCATAAGGCTTCCCACGATCGTTTCCCTTTCCTTTCTTCTCGCTAAGACTCTTGTAGAAGCTAGCCCTCGCCCTACAATCCTCATCAAACATCCGACACTTGTTCATCAACATAGGAAAATCCTGAATCTCATGAAAAGTGATAAACTGCTTGATCTCTGGTCGTAAGCCGCTCTCAAACTTCACGCACTTTGATGCTTCAGCTCCCACCACATTGTAATGTGGGAAAAAACGAGACAACTCCTCAAACTTAGCAGCATAGTCCAGCACCGACATATTTCCCTGCTTCAGCTCCAAAAACTCGATCTCTGCTTCAGCAGGAAAGTACTTCCTCACAATCGCATCCTCTAAAGCTTCCCAAGTCGCAACATCTCCGCCAATCTCCAACCTCTGGTGGGTGTTCATCCACCAGTACTCAGCCTCTTCTGCCAACATATGAGTCACTAACCGGACCTTCTGATCATTCGTCGTCACCATCGCTCTGAAAATCCTCTCGATGCCCTGAAGCCACACTTGTGCACCCTCCGGATCATACCTCCCGTTGAACGTCGGCGGGTGGTTCCTCATAAAACGATTTAACCTCAACTCATCCACTCCCCCTTGCTGAGCAAGCTCCCCATGAGCCACCGCATTAGCTTGTGCCAATGTTTGAGCCATTTGAACCATCACTTCTGCAATCGTTGCGTCGTTTCTTCTGACCATTTCTCACTACACAACAAGCACCACCTAATTAGGAAAGAAAAACATCGACAGTATACATATACATGTCGCATGCAACAGGACAATAACCAAGTGTTGGCCCGGACTAGACAGACCTGCTCTGATACCACTTTATAACACCCAGATCCCCGAGAACATATTTAAAAGATAAATCACACATTTATCATACATCAAGGTGTTACTACTCAACATACATCTCCTAACGATTTCTAAATATAAAAATTTCATCAATTATACTAAGATCACAGCGGAATAAAAACATATCTTAGCATATCATAAATGTCATGTCTCGGTTTAAAACATAATATCTCAACATAAATATAACAATTGTTTGATCATAAAGATCTCATAACAACAAATCAACATAAAAACAAAACCCCAAATCCTAGATCAGAGCTCCTAATCTAGACTCCATAAGAAAGCAATAACATGAGTAGGCATCCAGCCGTCCACATCAAACTCACATGCAATAGCTACTCCTCAACCTGCACGTCTACATCACAAGGATGAGGTGACAAAAGTCACTCGGGGGGGTAAGATATACGTTCAAGAAAAAGGATCAATAAATGCATGTAAGTTCAGGCAACACAAACATACATCATCATATATTCATACATCATCTTAAGTCTGGTCTTATCTCTGAAACATGCAAAACATCATTACCAACCAATTTTAAAAGCCTGGTTATCATCTTACTACACTTATAACTTAGTCATAGTCCATTAGCAGCTTGATTACATCATCATTTAAAAACAAGGTTCACAACGCATACATAGCATACTCATCAATCAATATTCACCAAATCAAATACATGCTAATCGCATTTTATCAACAACTAATCTTCAATGTTACTATAATTCAATCACATCTCATCAACAATTAATCATCATCTCAACTATGAATCATTTACATCTCAACAAATAATCATCATATCATCTATGAATTATTTACATCTCAAATAAACATCAACTCAACTATAATTCAATCACATCTCATCAACAATTAATCATCATTTATACATTTACCACATAAATGCACAAAATCACACCAAGACATCATCATACACGACTCATCATGTTCATGCAATGCACCTAACTCGACTCTTCATGCATGTGGTACCATGTTTTGGATATCAGAGGTATGTTACTGAGTGATCCCACGACATGTTGGATATCAAATCCCTCGGCATGTTGGATTGTCAAAACCCTCCGCATGTTGGGTTATCAAAACCCTCGCCATGTTATCATCAAATTACAACTCGTTTGACTATGTATGCATGGACATCCACTACAAGAAATACTGCTATTTGCCAGGGCCTTATGCCAGGGGCATGAACCCTTGTGAAATTTGCGTGGGGTAAAGCCAGGGAAACCCCTGGGAAAATGCAAAAATTGGAAACAACGTTTGACAGGGATAACCCCTCGCAAAAACCCTGGGATAACTCTAGACGAGAAACACAAATTCAATTTGCACTGCAAAAAGAGAAAGTTGTCAGCAGTTGTCCGGGGTTATCCGAGGGACTACTCCTGGCAAAATGCAAAGCTTCAATTGATTTGACTTATCTCCTGCAAAAGTTGTACTTGTCTGTGTGTCATGACCACTTTTTGTATGCATGGCAATTTGCCAGGGGCTACCCCTCATTTAAGCCCTGGCAATATGATTGTGTATAAAACAAGCGCCCCTCCTCACAATCCACATTCTCAGAGACTTGGAAAATAATTTCTTCTTTCTCATTTTCTTCTACCTACAATTTTCTTCCTAATACATTCATCTTTTAGTTTTTTAATTTTGTGGTAAGAACTCCTTTCACTTATTAATTGTATTATTTCTTTTAGGGTATGCATATTTCTCTTATGTCTTTATTTTTTTTTTTTATGATGATTATGTTTGTTGTTGAATAATATATGATTTTTAAATTTGTATGATATATTTTTTTTCGTATAATTGTTTTTTTTTAAATATCTGAAAAATTAAGTTATGTTTATTGTCTATTATTATTTATATATAGAATATATGTTGAGTATGTATGTTGTTGTGTTTAACAATGAATAATGAATAAGTTTTTTTTTTGTTGAAGAAATGCATGTTGAATATATGTTTTTTTGTCTAGATCTGTTGAGTATATTTTTTTTTCTAGATCTGTTGAATATATTAGAATTGAAAAAATAAATATGGTCTAAGATTAGGTTATTTAAAATAGTGTGTACTGTTTTTTTTATAACTTAAAACTGTATATTTTTCTTTAAGTTTAGAGCAAACTGTTTATTTCTAATGGTGTAATAAATTTTCTTCAAATATTAAAACTGTTTTTTATATATTTCTTAAAATTTAAAACTGTTTATTTTCTAGTGTAATAAATTTTTTCAAATACTAAAACTTTTTTTAAAAATATCTTCAAATTCAAACTGTTTATGTTCTTGTAATAATTTTTTTCCTTAATTATTAAAACGAATTAAAATTTTTTTTATCTAAAACAAATTATAATAAAGTTGTTCTTGGTATAAAATTGTTTTTTAAATAAATATTGTAACTACTTTTAAAAGAAAAACATTTTTTTATAAAAATATAATACAATTTTTAACTACTTTTTTTTTTCAAAACAATTAAATAAAAAAAATTTAAAACATTTTTTAAAACAATTTTAAATCATTTATAGTTTTAAAAATGTTTTTTAAAATTATTTTAAATGATTTTTATTTATTTTAAATGTTTTATAAAAATACTTTAAATAATTTTTATTTTTAAAATAATTTTAAAACAGTGAACTAAAAAAAACAATTTAAAAACGATTTTTTAAAATAATTTTAATAATTCTATTTAATTATTTTTATTTTTAAAATAATTTAAATTAGAAAAAAACAACTATTAAAACGTTTTTAAAAAAAATTTATTATATATTTTGCCAGGGGTTAACCCCTCGCAATGCTCCTGACACAATTATGTGTCAGCCTACAATGACTTGACATGTGACAGTGTGACAGTGCGCAGTACGTTAGACATTTTGCCAGGAAAAATGCCAGGAGCTATACCAGGGAAAAAGCCAGGGGATGGCCCTCGCAAATTTGCCAGGAGCTGACGCCCTGGCATAGCCATTTGCGACGGGCTGTTTTGCGAGGGACTGGGCTCCTCGCAGAAGCCCTGGCAAAATGCTATTTCCCAAGGCTTTTTGCTTTTTCCCACCGTTTTTGCTCCTGGCAAAATGCAATGTTTCTTGTTGTGATCACGTATGGACTCGACAATGCACTCATCATGCTGTTATATAATTCACTCCATCATATAATGTATCTTCACATCGTCATTATTGCATTATCAAATCAATACGTCCATACAATACAAGTCATGTTATCATCACAACATCATTTCATCACATTCATCATGCTTAATTATCACAACTTCATCAACATTATCATATATTCTTTCATATGATCATCATCGCTTAATGCCTCATCATCGAACATTATCATATATTCTTTCAAATGATCATCGTCGCTTATCAAACTTTTAACGTGTTATTCACAACATAACATCACATCATCATTTAATTTCACTCACATCATCACAACACACACATAAATAAACAAGGTGGAATTAACCCATAAACTCATCATCATTCTTCACAATTCATACCTCATTACTTATTTACTAAGTCCTCATTCATTTCATAACTTAAAATCAAGAAAATTTATAAGTCCATCTCAACCAATTAACTTTTAAACTTCCTTATACTTAAGTCCAAGTTAATTCATCAATTACATAGTTCACCAATCATGATTTACCAACACTAGGTTCCATTAACATACCACTAACTAACTCTTCTACATCTCATATATTTAATCATGATTCATCATGATTCATTCCTCATTAGTCAATTAACAAGTTCACATGCAACTTACGGCTCAATTAAAGATAATTCACAAGTTCATTTCACCTCTTTCCATTCATAAGTTATCTTTAATAATACATCATGTTAATCAACCTTATACATCATAATTAAACACTCATTGATCAAGTTTAGGGGTTTGGGATCCAAACACATGCCTTGGAACCCTTTAAAAATAAAAAAAAATTGAAGTTCCGAGCTACAGGGAAAAACGCACGGTCGTGCGTTTCAGATGCACGGTCGTGTGTTTTTATTTGGGCAATGTTGTAACAAACGCACGGTCCGTGCGTTTTGCACAGTCAGACCGTGAGTTTTGCACTACACAGCAAAACGGTAATTTTTCTCGTTTTTCGGCAACACCGTTCGATCTCAAACACTCCAAACTCGATTTCAGTCATTAACCCAACATTAATTAATCAATTATGTTCCAAACTCTACTCAAACAACTCATTTCAAAATCACTTTTCATCAAAATCATTATGTTTGCATTAATTTCAAACTTCGTCTCAATTTCACATTTTCACCAACAATTCAACAACGACAAAGATTTAACAACAACCACGGCATTTTTTCATGTTACACATAATCAAAATCATTTAATTCAATCATGTCAACAACAACTTATTTAATCCAATATCAACTTAATCATTTTCATTCAATTAAGTTATTTCATTCAAAACACAACAACAACAACAACAACAACAACAATTTAATTCATCACAATACCACACGACATAATCACTTCATTCTTCTCATATATCGTACCAGCAACTTAATCAACAGCAACAACTTATTCAATGTCACTTAATTAAGCAATTTATCATGAATAAAGCAATAATCACTTAAACCACAACTTATTCATCATAACTTCATGATTTCTCAAACAAAACACATACTCAAGCTCAAAATCAACTTATTAAACAACAAACATCATTAATTATCATGTTATTCATCAAAATCATCAAAGTTCATCAAGTTATCAGTTCACCATAACAAAACATAAATTTTGATATGAACAAAACATGAATTCACCATGTTTTAACATAATCAAATTTACCATCAAAATAGAGCACAAATTTCACATAATTAACATCAAACATCATGAAATTAATCATAAGCTAAAACACCAAAACTACCCATTTTCTTATTAAACCCAATTGGTGAAAATAATCTTCCCCCTTACCTCAAATCTTCACTCTAATAAGCTCTTCTAGTTTGATTCTCCCTTTTCCCCTTGTGCTCTTGAGTTCCTCTTCTCTTTCTCTCCAAGCCACTTCCTTTTTCTTTATTCTCTCTCTAGCCTCCCAAAAGTTTTGTCACAAATGAGCCAACCCTAGTTTCTCTACAACACACACTACTCTGTATATAATATGGGTTATGGTCACTCTCAATAATGGGCTTAGTTACATCCAATTCTCATGAAATAATTCTCTACACATTTACTTCACTTAAACCTCCCCAATTTACTCTTACACCACTAACATCTAAACTCTCTAATTTCTAATTATAACATAATCACAAAAATACCACTCACTCTAAAATGACCTAAATACCCTTAATCACTTAAAATTCTCCAATCAACCAATTTCCAATAAAATAAATAATTAACAAATATAACAAATAAATAATAATATTAAATAATTCTACTACTAAAAATCGGACTGTTACAAGTGTTGTTGTAATCATATTGTATTTGTGCACCAGTACCAATACTACCAGAGCAAGATTCAGTAGAAGACATGTTTGGAAATTTTTCTCAGGATATTTTCTGTGACACGGTTAAGTGGTAGAGCATAGACCGTTCTCTGATACCAACTAAAGGTGAGAAAAACACAAGAAGGGGGAGTTGAATTGTGTTTTCTTTTTAAAACTTTTTATAAGTGTTTAAGAACTGGTCAGAGTCTGAAGCTAAACAGAGTATGAACAGCGGATAAAATCAAAAACACACACACACACACAGTGAGAGAGAGAGAGAGAGAGAGAGAGAGAGATTACACTGAGCAATTTATACTAGTTTCTCTCACAAATCGAGTGTAATCTAGTTCCCTTGCACTTTTAAGGTATTTTCACTATAGTCACTAAAGATTACAAATGGTCAAGCTCACAATCAAAAGACTTCCAATTCTCAATCACACAAGAAAAAGACTTTCAATGCTCAAGCACAAAAGTAAGAGACTTCTACAATCTAACTTAATCAAATAATAAATTGCTTGGGTTTTACACTTGATATATAATCAGAGCTGTAATCAATACAATTCAGATTTGACTATTAAGACTTAAGAATTTCTAAGATATAAAGTTTGTAAGAAATTCTTAGTGTTTTGTGCGCTAAGATTTTGACAGAGTAAGGGCACTTGTAAGAATATGTAGAGTATATCTTGATTCTTCAAGTCTTCAACTCCTTATATAGAGGGAAATTTGAGAGACGTTGGAGAGGTGTCAGCGCTTATATTTGAGTCATTGAGAAGCTTAATCAGAGACGTTTTTTTGATTTGGTTAATGTCATTGAAAGGTCGTTTTAAATTCCTTGGCTTTAAATGGAATTATCCGTTCAATTGTCCTTGAAGTTCTTTGTTTGTTTCTGCATGTACTCAGAAGATGACAAATTGTACTATCAGAGTCTGATAGCTACCTTCCTTCATAAAATGAAAAAATCAGTCAGAGTCTTCTGATGGTGACGTATCATTCAGAGTATGGATAACTTTAGAGTCTTTAATCCTTCAGATGTTTCTGACTTTCAGAGTGTAATCCTTTTCAACTACTCACTTCAGCTCTTGTATATGTTCAGAGTCTTGTTCTTTCAGAACCAAAACTTAATACTTTGAATTTTAATATATGGTACTGCATACTTGAACATTCATTAGCATATCCAATTGTTCTTTTTATATTTTGTTATCATCAAAACTTCAGAGGAATTGTACAAAACTCATTTTGGATCAACAAGCACAATATTGTCGAGAGGATGCAAAGTCATAGAATGAAAAATATGTGGATATGATGATTGCATATAATGACTTAAGTCGGGATGCGAGTTATGAGGTAATAGAAGAAAATGATGAAGGTGAGAAAAACACACACAAGAAGGGGGGGGTTGAATTGTGTGACTTAAAAACTAGGTTCTTTTCCTTTTCAAAACTTAAGGTTAAGTTCAGAAGCTGATATGAATCAGTTCTGAACTATTATCAAGAGTATTGCAGCGGTTTCAATAATGAAAAGAGAAAGGTAAAGAGATGCACACAAGATTTATACTGGTTCCTTCTCAATGTGAGAAGTAGTCCAGTCCCCTTGTTTTCCAACAAGAGAGTTCCACTATAATCAGAAGATTACACTTGCTCAACCACTAAGGAAGAGACTTCCAGTTGCTCAACCACCAAGGAAGAGGCTTCTAATGCTCAACCACAAAGGAAGAGGCTTCCAATGCTCAAGACACTAAGTCAAGAGACTTCCCAATGCTCAAGACACTAAGTCAAGAGACTTCTGACTCAGACCACAAAGGAATGAGGTTACAGATGCTCAGTATACAGACTGAGACTTTAGGGACCAAACTGGTTTACAAATAAAAGAGTTTGGGTTGAACACTTGATAAAATATCAGAGGTGTTCTCTTAATACAACACAGGTTAAGACTCTTAACCTTAAGAAATTCTAAGTTACAGAACTAAAGAATTTCTAAGAGATTTTGAACTTGACAGCAAAACAGAGCAAGGTTCAGCAATTTGATTTCAAGAGTCTTAGACTTTTTCTTCTTCAAATCTTCTTCCTTTTATAGAGGAAATAGAGCTGTTGAAGATTTGCATAATTTGAGGAAAGAGCCGTTGCAATTTGAGCTAGGATAGACTGAAAATGTGTGCTGAGCTTTTTGCAGAAAACAGAGCAGCAACCATTTTTGAACTTGCCTACCTTAAAAGCTGGGGAATGTCTGAGTCAGGGAGACAACTGTTCCATTGGGTTGTTCTGACACATCCAGGCATTAAATGCGCACAGTACCAGTTGCTTTTTATGCCACATCAGCCTTCAGAAGCTTCTACGTGAACAGTGCATCAGAAGCACACCTTCAGACTCAGACTTCAGAAGCAGGTCTTCAGACGTTGACTTTTGTTGACTTCTTCAGACGCACCCATCAGAAGCTGTCTTCAGACTCTCACTTCAGAAGCACCTCTTCAGGAGCACTCTTCAGGAGCACTCTTCAGGACCACTTCAGAAGCACCCAGTTTTATTCCAGCTTTGCAACTTGCTTCTTAGCTTTCCTTTCTTGCTCTAAGCTTGTTCTTCCATAACCATTCTTAATTTCCAATCAATAAACACGTGGTTCTGAAATCACTTGAACAAAGCATTAGCAAATAACCAATTTTCTATTTAACACTTTGTTATCATCAAAACCATAAAGAGAGATATGTTTACATATAATGTTTCAACAATCTCCCTCTTAATTCAGAAGAGAGTTGTTAAATACATTTTGTTCCAACAATCTCCCCCTTTTTGATGATGACAAACATAAGTATTAAATCAGAAAATTGTTGTTAACTTAATTAACAAGTTAACTGCAGGGTGTGAGGTTTGTAAGCTCCCCCTGAGTCTGATCCATGTTAATTAAGTTCAGTTTAAATCACAAATGTGAAAATTTCAGAATTGTTGTTAAGTTTAATTAACAATCTGACTTCAGGAGAGGTTTGTAAGCTCCCCCTAGGTCTGACAGTCCTCAACGTTAGGTTTGTAAGCTCCCCTTGATTCTTATCCAAGTTAATTAAGCTTAACTTAAAACAATATAGTGAAATTAACACTAAGAATTATAAATAACTTGCTGACTTCAGGTTCTGAGGTTTGTAAGCTCTCCCCCTAAGTCTGATAATCCACAGGATGAGTTTTGTAAGCTCCCTGAGTCTTATCCAAGTTATTTTAAATTCATTTTAACTCACTAAGAGTTATGTATCTCAGAGTTTCAATTCAGAGGCTAAAATTAAATTCAGTTCTCATAAGTTAAATTCAATCAGAACTTTAACTTATGTTCAGAGCCTCAGGCTTTAATACCTTTTACTCCCCTTTCATAAGTTAATATATTCACAGAACTTAACTTATATTGTGAGCTCAGGTGCTTTAATACTTGTTTTACTTACTACCCCTTTTGTCATCAACAAAAAGTTTTTAAAAGAGTTTGAAAACATGGGTATCAGAGCATTTTAATCTCCCCCTTTTTAAAAGAGTTTGAAAACATTTAAAAAAGGTTCAGAATTGGGGGGGGGGTTGAAAAACATGTGAGATATTTATGCAATCATATGGATAATCAAGCAGCAAAGATGAGCATCAGAGCATACTTGATTTTCAATGAGTATATGACTTTGCATTGAAAATAGAATGTTGTTCAGAAGCAGAAAAAGGTTCAGAGCTTCTGATCAGAGCATTCTGTGTTCAGACATGGTTGTTCAGTAAATTTTGTTCAGTATCAGAGCAAAACACACAAGAAGGTATCAGAGCAAGTCTGAGCTAGTTTAAATAAAATAGTTCAGATTATAGGTCTAACTCATTTTTAAAACAAAGTAGTTCAGATCATAGACCAACTGAAAAGTTATATCAGAGCCTGATACCAAAAGACAGTTTGAATACTGCTGAACTTATATCAGAATCTGATACCAAAATATGAAGGTTTATCTCAGAGTCTGATACCAAATTAAAACATTTCAAAAAACTGAACATGTCTGATACACTTTGGCATTTAAAAAATGTGTCTGTGATAAAACATTTAAAACAAACTGATACCAATTGAAAATAAAGCAAATTTAGCAGTTGATACCAAGACAGAAAAACACATTTTTAAATTGATGACTTTGGGAGGATTAGAGTAAAAACTTTCAAAGCTTTAATCATCATTGCCCAGGGTTATACTTATCAGATTCTGACCAACATTAGATTCCTATCAGATTCAGAAGTCAGAAAATCCAGGTTCTCTTGACAGCAGTCATATGAGATTCTCTAGGATCTGACTGAAATCTAGCACACAGACATACACTAAATAAAATATCTGGCCTAAAAGCAGTTAAGTATAAGAGAGAACCTATCATACCTCTGTACAGCTTCTGATCTACTTTAGAGCCATTGTCCTATTTGCTTAAGGTGCAGGTGGGATGCATTGGTGTTGTCATCAACTTGCAATCATCCAGCTGGAACTTCTTCAGAAGCTCCTTAGTGTATTTGGACTAATGAACATAGACACCATCTTTGCATTGGTTGATTTGAATTCCCAAAAAGAATTTCAGCTCACCCATCATGCTCATTTCAAATTCATCCTGCATTAACTTTGAAAACTCTTTGCAAAGGGAGGCATTAGTAGAACCAAATATGATATCATCAACATATATTTGCACAATTAAGATTTCTTTCTGAACATTTTTCCTAAAGAGTGTATTGTCAACTTGTCCTCTTACAAAATTATTTTTAATCAAGAAGTTCCTTAGCCTTTCATACCAAGCTCTGGGAGCTTGTTTCAAACCATACAAAGACTTCTTAAGTTTAAAAACATGATTTGGATATTTAACATCTTCAAAACCAGGAGGTTGTTTTACATACACTTCTTCAGAAATTACACCATTTAAGAAAGCACTCTTAACATCCATTTGATATAAGATGATATCATGATTAACAGCATAAGAAAGAAGTAACCTGATTGCTTCCAGTCTTGCAACTGGAGCAAAAGTCTCAGTGTAATCAATTCCTTCTTGCTGGCTGTACCCTTGAGCTACTAATCTAGCATTGTTTCTGATCACTTCTCCTTGTTCATTGAGCTTGTTCCTGAACACCCATTTTGTTCCAATGATGTTCTTATGATCAGGTCTTGCAACAAGATCCCAGACATCATTCCTTTGAAACTGGTTCAGTTCTTCTTGCATTGCTACCATCCAGCCATCATCAGCAAGTGCTTCATCAGCAGTTGTGGGTTCAATCATGGATAGCAGGCCAAGCATGGACTCATTCTGAGTGAATGCTGATCTAGTCTTTATTGGACTGCTCTTGTTTCCCATGATCAACTCCTCAGGATGTGAAGACTTGTATTTGAATGAGGTTCTGGGTGGATTAGCTTCTGAATAACCATCAGGGATTTGTTCAGAACCATGCTGGTCTTGATTAGCTTCAGGAGTAGTGTCTTTATCAGAGAGTTTCTCAGAGTCTTCATTGTTTTCAGCTTCTGAACCTTCATCAGACTCTGAACTGGGTTCAGCTTCTGAAGGTTCTTCTGAGATTCTGACATCTGCAAAACTCTCAACCAGCCCTGGTATTTCATTACCAGGCTTCTTATCATCAAACCTAATATGTATAGCTTCTTCAACAACATGTGTTTCAGAATTATACACCATGTATGCCTTAGATCTCTCTGAGTATCCTAAAAAGGTACCCTTTTGAGCCTTGACATCAAATTTCTTTAGGTAGATTTTATTGTTTAGTATGTAACATGTACAACCAAACTGATGAAAATAAGAAATACTTGGTTTTCTTCCTTTAAACAATTCATATGTTGTTTTATTCAGAATGGGTCTGATATAGATCCTGTTCTGAATATAACATGCTGTGTTTACAGCTTCTGCCCAAAAGTACTTAGCAATTTTGGATTCATGGATCATGGTTCTGGCCATTTCTTGTAAAGACATGTTCTTTATCTCTACAACTCCATTTTGTTGTGGAGTTCTAGGAGATGAGAACTCATGGATAATTCCATGATCTTCACAAAAATCTTCAAAAGGTTCATTTTCAAATTCCCCACCATGATCACTTCTGATTTTTAATATTTTTAAATCAGTTTCAGTTTGTACTTGTTTGCAGAATTTGAAAAACACATCATATGTTTCATTTTTGGTTCTAAGGAATTTGACCCAAGTCCACCTACTATAATCATCAACAATCACAAGTCCATACTTCTTCCCATTGATTGAAGCTGTTCCAACAGGACCAAACAAATCAATGTGAAGGAGTTCTAAAGGTTTTGAGGTGGAAACAATGTTCTTAGATTTAAAAGAGGTTTTAGAAAATTTTCCAATTTGACATGCTGAGCACAGAGCATCTGAGTGATAATCAATGCTGGGTAAACCTCTGACCAGCTGTAACTTGCTAAGCTTAGAGATGAGTCTCCAGTTAGCATGTCCCAGCCTTTTGTGCCAGACCCATTTCTCATCACTCACAGACAGAAGGCAAACTACCTTCTGCTGAACCAATTCAGAAAAATTTATTTTATAAACATTGTTTTTCCTGCTACCTCTGAACACTACAGACTTATCTTTGTTACTGATTACAGTACATGTGTTCTTATTAAACAGGACTTCATAATCACTATCACATAATTGACTTATGCTAAGTAAATTATGTCTAAGTCCATCTACCAGCCAAACATTATCAATGTACAGGGAAGAATTACCTATCTTACAAGTACCAATGATCTTTCCTTTCTGACTTCCTCCAAACCCCACAGTTCCTCCCTCTTTCAGAGTCAGGGTTTGGAACATAGACTTGTCCCCTGTCATATGATGCGAGCATCCACTGTCCAGGTACCAGGACCTTTCCTTTTCTTTGGATGTTAAGCATATCTGCAATTGAAATGATCTCAGACTTAGGTACCCAGATTTTCATGGGTCCTTTAGGGTTAGTCCTGAAAGGTTTTGGCTTTTTCATCTTGTGTCTGAAGCTGTGATATTCAGACTTGTTATGATACTTTGGATATGAATCCTTGTATCTTGAACAATTCTGAGTTTCAGAACCTGAGTTCTTCAGAACCTGAGTTCTCAAAGGTTTGGACTCAGATTTCTTCAGAACCTGAGACTTGAAGGTCTTTGGTTCTGAGTTGTTTGAAGTCTGACCCTTTGAGTACTTTGGTTCTGATCTCCTCAGAATTCTAACTTTGTTTGCTTCAGGCACAAGACAAGCTTCAGTTTTGCCTTTCTTAAAACAGTTAGAAGCAGAAAACTGATTGGTTTGCTTTTGCTTGCTTTGCTTAACATTCTGAGATTGAAAATGTTTTACATTGACTGGTTTAACAGATTTTGAAGTTTTAATAAACTCAGTCTTTGAAAATTTGAATTTGAATTATTCAGATTCTGAACATTTTCAGGTTCAGAGTCTGATTTTCTCTTACTCTTAGGCTTAGGACCTTTTGGCGTAGATTTAGGCAAGGTTTTAACATCGGCCTTCATCTTACCCTTAGGTTCAGAAGCTTCAGAGTCTGAGCTGTTCAGAACTTCAGACTTAGTCTCAGATTCTGACATTTTTAACTTCTTAGAGTTATCAGAGGCAGGCACAACGCATATACCATAGCCTTTTAAAATATTTTCAGAACATGAAGGTGAGTTTGATTCATTTGAAGGTTTGAATGAATCATAGCCAATGCCTTCACCTTTGTTTCTGATCATATTATACATCATAGAGGCAATTTTAGTTCTATTGAATCCAGTTAAGATGAAATCCTGAAGAGCTATTTCATGTTCATTTGGAACCTCTTCAGATTTCTTATGAGCCTCTTTTCTGAGTTCTTCAACTTCTTCATCATATTCAAATATTTGATTTTGAAGTTTAAGATTTTCCTCAGACAGCAAGTTAGTTTTATTTTTCAAAGCTTTTATTTCTCCTAACTTGCTTTTGAGATGGCTCATAAGATCTTTAACTGTTTCAATTAAATCAGATCTAGAGAGTTCATAATATACCTCATCTTCTTCATCAGAATCTGAGCATGATTCTGCATCAGAAAATGCAGTTGCCATCAAGGCCAGGTTTGCTTCTTCTTCATCAGATTCTGACTCATTGTCCAGATCATCCCATGTTGCCATGAGACTCTTTTTAAGCTTGTTTCTGAAACTGCTGGACTTTGAGCTGGACTTCTTTGCTTTCTCTTTAGACTTTTCCTTCTGAAGATCAGGACAGTCAGCAATGAAGTGCCCAGGCTTCTTGCAGTTGTAACAGCTTTCCTTCTGGTTATCCCTCTTTAAACCAGATCCTCTAAAGTTACTGCTTCTGTTAGAGAATTTTTTTCTTTCTATTCATTAGATACTGAAGCCTTTTAGAAAGCATTGCAAGCTCATCAGCATCTGAATCTTCATCAGAATTTCCCTCAGGAAATTCTTCTTCAGATCCAATAGCTTTCAAAGCTTTAGCAGGCTTTCTTTTAGACTTCAGAGCTAATGTTTTTGGTTCTCTAACAGACTCATCCTCATTGAGTCCCAGTTCATGCACCTTGAGGGAGCTTATAAGATCCTCAATACTTAAAGTATTCAGATCCTTAGCTTCCTCAATAGCAGTCACCTTAGGTCTCCATTTGGATGGCAGACTTCTTAAGAGTTTGTTCACATGATCAGCTGTGGTATAACTCTTCTTCAGAATCTGAAGTCCAGAAACCAGAGTCTGAAATCTTGAGAACATAGTCTCAATATTTTCATCCTCTTTCATTCTGAACAGTTCATATTGCTGAACAAGAATGTTTGCCTTAGCTTCTCTAACCTTCTTATTACCTTCATAGTTAGAGCAGAGAGATGTGAAGATGGCCTTTGTTGTGGACTTGTCACTCAGCTTCTGATACTCAGAGTGAGGTAGGGAATCCACAATGATTCCTCTCACATTGTGATGCTTTCTATATATCTTCCTTTCTGCATCACTCAGAGCTCTTCTGTTAACAGCAACACCTTCTTCATCCACTGGAATTGTGATTCCATCTTCTATGATGTCCCATAGAGAATCATCAATCCCAATAATATGACTGTACATTTTACTCTTCCACCAAGAGAATTTTTCTGGGTCACCAGTAAACATAGGGGGTTTATTGTGTGATCTAGACTTTCTATCATCAGTACCATAGTCATATTGTACGGAAGTATGTCTAGGAGGAGGAGGAGGAGGAGGTGAATCTTCATTATCAGATGACATGTTTTTCTCAGGATCCTACTGACACACTGTTAAGTGTTAATATCAGAACCGGAGCTCTAATACCAACTGAAGGTGAGAAAAACACACACAAGAAGGGGGGGTTGAATTGTGTGACTTAAAAACTAGGTTCTTTTCCTTTTCAAAACTTAAGGTTAAGTTCAGAAGTTGATATGACTCAGTTCTGAACTATTATCAAGAGTATTGCAGCGGTTTCAATAATGAAAAGAGAAAGGTAAAGAGATGCACACAAGATTTATACTGGTTCCTTCTCAATGTGAGAAGTAGTCCAGTCCCCTTGTTTTCCAACAAGAGAGTTCCACTATAATCAGAAGATTACACTTGCTCAACCACTAAGGAAGAGACTTCCAGTTGCTCAACCACCAAGGAAGAGGCTTCTAATGCTCAACCACAAAGGAAGAGGCTTCCAATGCTCAAGACACTAAGTCAAGAGACTTCCCAATGCTTAAGACACTAAGTCAAGAGACTTCTGACTCAGACCACAAAGGAATGAGGTTACAGATGCTCAGTATACAGACTGAGACTTTAGGGACCAAACTGGTTTACAAATAAAAGAGTTTGGGTTGAACACTTGATAAAATATCAGAGGTGTTCTCTTAATACAACACAGGTTAAGACTCTTAACCTTAAGAAATTCTAAGTTACAGAACTAAAGAATTTCTAAGAGATTTTGAACTTGACAGCAAAACAGAGCAAGGTTCAGCAATTTGATTTCAAGAGTCTTAGACTTTTTCTTCTTCAAATCTTCTTCCTTTTATAGAGGAAATAGAGCTGTTGAAGATTTGCATAATTTGAGGAAAGAGTCGTTGCAATTTGAGCTAGGATAGACTGAAAATGTGTGCTGAGCTTTTTGCAGAAAACAGAGCAGCAACCATTTTTGAACTTGCCTACCTTAAAAGCTGGGGAATGTCTGAGTCAGAGAGACAACTGTTCCATTGGGTTGTTCTGACACATCCAGGCATTAAATGCGCACAGTAGCAGTTGCTTTTTATGCCACATCAGCCTTCAGAAGCTTCTACGTGAACAGTGCATCAGAAGCACACCTTCAGACTCAGACTTCAGAAGCAGGTCTTCAGACGTTGACTTTTGTTGACTTCTTCAGACGCACCCATCAGAAGCTGTCTTCAGACTCTCACTTCAGAAGCACCTCTTCAGGAGCACTCTTCAGGACCACTTCAGAAGCACCCAGTTTTATTCCAGCTTTGCAACTTGCTTCTTAGCTTTCCTTTCTTGCTCTAAGCTTGTTCTTCCACAACCATTCTTAATTTCCAATCAATAAACACGTGGTTCTGAAATCACTTGAACAAAGCATTAGCAAATAACCAATTTTCTATTTAACACTTTGTTATCATCAAAACCATAAAGAGATATATGTTTACATATAATGTTTCAACAATCTCCCTCTTAATTCAAAAGAGAGTTGTTAAATACATTTTGTTCCAACAAATGATTTGTTCTTTGTTGAAAACCTTGACTCCGAAGAGAAGGTTGATATTGATAAGAATGTTGAAGATAGAGTCAAGATTGAAGATGAAAGTCTTGAACTTGATGATTGTAGCATAGACCTTGGCGACAAAGCTCCGACGTTGATTGGTGGTGCTCTGGTTAACCGCCACCAATAATAAAACAATATTAAATATTTTAATAATATATTAAGATAATAATGTTTTAATATTTAAATATTTAAAAAATAAATTCTTCTCTTTAATGTTTTTTCTTTTAGTTTTTTTATTAAATTATTTTTATAAATAATGTTTTTATATCAAATAAATGAAATTTTCAACTGTTTTATTAGACTTTTAAAATAAGATAGACGGATCCAATTCATCCATAATTTTAAATGGACAGAACCAAATCAATTCATTAACAATTTTTTATATGATGTATATATATGATGAATTTTATAATAGATTATTCGAATGAATATGAATTTGATGGATTAAATCGTCATATCTTTATTTTATAGTTTAACGATGAAACGGGTCGGATGGAGATAATTTAGAGACTAAATTGGATATTAATTATTGTTTTTTTGGATAAAGGGAAAGAAATGTATTTTGTAAAGAGCGAGAGAGAAAGAATATACCGGAATCATTCGAATTCGAACTTAATGGCTGCAGCTGGACTTCCGAACCAATCGACGACGGTAATTACCATGATTGATTGATTGATTGATAAGGGCGTTTTTGTCACTTTACTTGCGTAATGCAAAAAATGCAGCAATGATAATGCAACCAACGCACGCACCCTTCTTCCAATTCATTTTCTGTTGAATCAATCTGTTCATTCATCATCCTCACAGCTGCTCTATGGAAACTTGTGGAAGCTCGTGGAAGAGATTTCTACCATTTCTGTTTCTCTTTATATTCTCCACCATCGGATCTTCATCCCATCAAACATCGTCATCCATACGATTCAAACTGGCTCAAGCTGCTGATGCGGAGAGTCAGGTTATGATGCGAGCAGGTTCACCGTTTAAGGTTGCGTTGTTTGCGGACCTGCATTTTGGGGAGGACGCGTGGACAGACTGGGGCCCACTTCAAGATGTAAACTCCATCAATGTCATGAATACAGTGCTCCACCATGAAACTCCAGGTCACCCATCTTGCTACTTCTTATTCCCCTTATCACTGATTCATCATCAAAACTACTAGGGTTATTTTGGTCAATTCATATATATTTTAAAGTCGACAAAGTGTAAATAGCAAAAATATCAAAATCTATTTTTTTTAAACTCTGATTATCATGAAAAAAGACTCTAATAATTCGAAGTTTGGTTCGAAGAAAAGTAAAGTTTGAATAAGAGTTGTTTTGAAATCAAAATTACACATGAAACTCTCCATTTTTTATTATTAAATGGGTTCCACATGAACACATCTTTCATTTATAATTTTTTAGTATATTTAAAAAATAAAAATTATGTATTGAAAATTATATCAATTTATTTCACAAAAGGTTGAAAATTATTCTTTTTTAATTAAAAAAAATTATTTCTATAAAGGCATATGTTAGCATGAACTATACGGCTATACTCATTCAATCCATCTAGCCAACACTCAAATAAACTTACTAAATTGGCACATTTTTTCTTTTTTAGGAAGCACATTTTTTTTAAGAGACTAAATGGGCACATTACTATGTCTATTATTACATTCAAACAACATTAATTTATTTTCCACTAAAAACATTAATTTATTTTAACAATAAAAACTGTGGAATCCGTCGAGAAAGTGTGCTTAACAAAGTTACTCTTCTCCGCGATCACCTTGTATATTTTCTTTTCCAATTATGGAACTTACTCCTTCTGAAATGAAATATAAACAAAAATGGTAATTAAAATGTTAATGCATGTGGTTAAAAATTTAGTCCACATGCATCAAATTTCAACTATCCTTTTTGCTTATGTTTCATTTCGGATGGAATATATACAACCAATGCTAAATGAGTTAAACTCTTACCATCTGGTCTAATATTCCTAACTCTCTCACTGGCTGGGAGAGGACTGACATAGTGATATTTTATTTTAATGATTATGTTGATCTTTATAGTAAAATAATGTGTCAAGACCAAAATACTTTTATAAATGGAGTGGTACGTAGACTATTTAATTGAATGAAGGTATTATTGAAAAAAGTAACTAAATGTTATCATTGTATTCTAGAGTGATAAATGATTTGAAAGGAAGAAATACTTCAAAATGACAGTTAAAATGAAACAGAAGTAGTATTATCATTATCTTTAGTTATTTGATGATCATCAATTTTATTTTGACTATCACATTGGTACTTATCTAACACAGAGATGTAGTTGAAAAGAATGACTAGTACTTCATGATGTCAATGGATTTCTTTTCTATATTTTTGTAGATTAATTTTTTTTTTCTAGAGGTATGATTTTCAATGTCCATGAATGCCAAATACTAATCAGGTAAACTAACTGTATGACAGATTTTGTAATATATCTTGGTGATGTGATTACTGCTAACAATATAATGATTGGAAATGCAAGTTTGTATTGGGATCAAGCAACCTCTCCAGCAAGAAATAGGGGCATACCTTGGGCTAGTGTATTCGGAAACCATGATGATGCTCCATTTCAGTGGCCATTGGACTGGTTCTCTGCTCCTGGAATTCCTCCAATTCATTGTCCTCAAACCAGTGTTTCATGTTCAGGTAATAATCGGCATAGTAATAGACACGGTTATAATTGTTTCAATCATTACATTTAGTCAGAAGAAAAGACCCCAAACCCAGTTTGCACAAATGCAGCAAGACACGTCCTTTTGGTAGAAACCGTGTTTGAAAGTCTTCCGACGTTTAATTGTGGCCACAATTGCAATTGTGATCACAATGTCGAGGATTTTGTTGCCTCTGTGATTAATCGACCGTGACTGCAACTGCGGCCACATAAATCACATTTGTCCATAATTTTCCTCTATGTTAATAATTGCAACCTTAATTTAAAACCTTGACCTAATCTTTGAAACATTCTTTCTTCTGGATTGTAAAGGTTTATTGCAATGTTGTCGAATTTCTTCTTTGAAACTTCCTAAAATGTTTTCGTGGCTAACTATATCATTTCATCATCCTCCATTTTAACTCCATCAGACAGTAAGCATAGATGACGCAAGTAGTGTTGGTAGATAAATATCCTTTGTAAATGACCTCAGCAAAAAACGAAAGAAAGATAAACAAACCCTTCATAGCATGTTATGTTGTTTTTCAAATTCAGAAAAGTACCTTTTTAAAAAAGCATAATTCTCCACCGAAGATATTACCGGGTTGAGTCACGACTAGGTCGCTCTCTTTAAGACGTTTCGCTCTCTTTAAGACGTTTCGCGGCACTACCCGAGTTTGTGCAAGGTAGACTAACAACCACGCTGCCTCCAGGATAAAATAGCCCAGTTCACCTGTTCGATTACGTACTGCACCGTAAGTAATCGTTCGAGAAATTACACCCTCAATATGGTATTAAAAAGGAAGAAGGACTCGTCAACACAAGTCGAAAGAGGGAGAAGAGAGAAAAAGCACAGGAAGCATCAACTGTGAATTTCGGGGTGAGGAATGAGTGAGGCGAGCTCTCCTTTTATAGGGAGAGTTAGCTTGCGGATTAAACAGATTAACTTAATCTTTAACCTTCCTAATATTCTGTTGGATCGGATTGTAACGAAACTTATTCGTTAGGAAATCGCTTTCGGATAATGATTAAATTAACATTTTCAGGTGATAAAAAAATATATTCTTTTTGACCCGGACCCAAGCCCAGCCCGGACGGCGGCGTTGCGCGTGATATATATATATATTCGTAAGCGCTCACCAGTTCGCAAAAGTGGGTACCCCAAGGGCACACCCTTGGAGGTCACCCCCATTTATATAAACACTACTAATGGGTATGTCCTATCCAATGTGGGACATTTTTCAATTCGTACCAACACTAGTTCTTTTCTAAGGTGCATGTGTTTATTCTTTCCAACTTCCACTCAAATTCACTAGTGTTCCAACAGGTTATGACTGGCTCAGTAGCACGTGATTGTCAAAGGTACGGACGGATCAGATGAAGTCAGAGGGCTTGAAAGGGTCTTATTGTGTTTGTGTTTGCATTTCTAGTCAAATGTAAAATCACAATTACTGTAGAGATAGTTGAGCTAGATGAGGTTGGGAGAGATTTAAGAAGTTATTGGCAAACCAAATAACCAAAGGGTCAAGAGTTAGAAGACTTATTCAATGAAAAGCCACTTAGTTGCTATTAAAGTGACTGCGCCAATTTTCAAATATAGTAGCATTTTGATTTCACCTTTTTTGATATATTCCTTTTCGGATAGAACTTCTATGATACATTTTTTCTGATTAAAATTTTGGCTTCATCATCCATTATTTCAGTTTTAGATAGTTTGTGCTCGTAATCTCTCACACTCTCTTTCATAAGATTATGTGTTTGAAATATCTTAATCGAAAAGCATATTTGATAAATTTTAGAAGAAGATGAATGTAGCTTCAAAGGAACAGGAAGACTGGACCTGATGAAAAATGAGATCAAGTATAATGCATCGTTTTCTATCTATGGTCCAAGAAAACTTTGGCCCAGTGTATCAAATTATGTCCTTCAAGTTTCGTCCCCAGATGATCCGCAATCACCAGTTGCTTTCCTCTACTTCCTAGATTCTGGTGGTGGTTCCTATCCAGAAGTCATATCCAGTGGCCAAGCAGAATGGTTTCTAAAGAAAGCTGAAGAAATTAATGCTGACTCTAGGTACACTGAGAAACCATTAAATAAACATAACCTATAGTAAGGAAACATTACATCAATTTTGGATGAGTAGTTGATTTCTAATGGGTGTTTTTTTATTTAAGTACTATCAAGTAAAAATTATGTTGGAAAATAATTCATAGTTGTATAATCCTAACAAGACAACATATTGTATGGCAGAGTTCCTGAGATTATTTTCTGGCATATACCAAGTAAGGCCTATAAGGCTGCGGCTCCTAAGTTTGGCATACGAAAGCCTTGTGTTGGTTCAATCAACAAGGAAAAAGTTGCAGCTCAAGAAGCTGAAACGGGTATCATGGATGTTCTTGTGAAAAGAACCTCAGTAAAGGTAAGGTCAAGGCCACCATACTATATTTGTACAATGAATTTCTAAAATATTCCAGAAAGTTTGGTGTGTCTTTTGTTTGATTATTATTTAACTTTGTGGCTGTTTTATTTTTTGATTTTGTGACAAGATGAGAAACTGAGAACAAGATAGGTTGATCAATTTACTTGAATGCCTAGGCACCCATTACAAGCGTATTGCATAATATAAGTAGGAGTCGAAACTCTTAACTCTCACTTGTTTGTAGATGGGACAGTAGAATTTTGGTGTACTTTATATATGATTGTTTAGTTTAGAGAAGCTAGATAAATTTTTATTTTTGAGATGGTATTTCTTAAAATATGACATTGAATAGTCGAATCATGTTGAAGTGTTTTCCTTTTGATAATGGCAGGCAATATTTGTTGGACACAACCATGGATTGGATTGGTGCTGCCCATACAAGAAACTATGGCTATGCTATGCTAGGCACACTGGCTATGGTGGCTATGGAGATTGGCCTAGAGGAGCTCGAATTTTGGAGATCACTCACAAACCCTTTTCTCTACGATCATGGATAAGGATGGAGGATGGCAATGTGCACAGTGAAGTTGTCTTGAGCTGATACTTGAATGTTAATTTCTGCAAGTTTAGCCAATGCCTAAACAAGCTCAATGACATATGCGTAAAATTTGGCAAAGTATTTAATTAAACTGTCGTATTTTGACAGTATTATAATGGTCTAAAGAACAAAAAGTTGTAATTGATATTTTAGAACCATTACTTACGAACACAAGTAGTTAGCAAGAAAGTACGGTTACCAAATTTTTGTAAACAAAGAAAAGCAGATTGGAGGAAATTACACCAATTTGCAGAAATCTTGAGTCACTGTCCAATAAGAGTGTTTCCATTTTTTCTTGCCAACACTTTTCATGATATTCAGCGTTTCCGTGTATAAATTCTCGAGAGAAGCAAATTTTGAAGAACAAAAATAGGGTTCATGACTGTGCAAATAGTTCAACCCTTTCAAAATCTGCTTAGATCATTACATGAAAATCAGTTGCCAAGTTAACCAGCAAATCTATTGTTTTCTATCATTAAGGCTGCCTTTTTCTAGCTACCAAGACACTAGAACATAGCTGAGTGGCACACAGGACACAAGTTCACAGAAAATATGCATAACTGTTGAAATATAGGTAGTTATACCAATTTTAGAGTTAGTTAGGGTACTAGTTTATCCACTATATAAGTCACAAGTTGACTCATTTGTAACTGGTTTTCATTTTTGTATCATTTTCACTATCATTATCATTTTCACTATCATTAATACAATAACTTTGTAAGCTTTTTCTCTCTATTTTCATGGATGCCATGTTTCTCAACATGGTATTAGAGCTTATCTGGTATCCACCTTGAAGGATTTTCCACTGCATTTTCTTGAGAAAATTCATTTTTCTCATCAATTTTACTTTCCTTTTCTCGTTTTCTTTCACATTCATTTTTTTTCTCAATCAATTTCCTCTGCGTCATTTTCCTTGATATCTCGGGTTCTATTGTTCGTTCTGTTAATCGGTCTTTCATCCTTCAATCTCCAAATTCGGTTACGATTTCTTGACCGGAATCCACATTCTGATTCAATTTCATAATCGATTTGAGTCTGTTTTAATCGCAATTCGCTCTCGTAATTTTCCCCCAAATCCTAGGGTTTCACAATTTCTTATTCTTTTCATACACTAATTCATCTTCTTTCCGTTTGTTTTCGGATTCTATTTCATGTTTGATTAGAATTTCTTATCTGAATTCTTGATCGATCACAATTTCCAGTCTATGAATCTTTCAACTTCTTGATTGAGTCTATTTTTGTTGTTGCGATAAAGATTATGTTCGCAATTCGGTTCGATTTTGTTCTCACATTTTTTCCCAATTTCTAGGGTTTCATAGTGGACCGTAGATCTCACCATTTAGGACTTGAGATCCTAAAGACAAGGGTGTGAACCCTTGGAATAAGGCTGGGCGCCCTCCAGGAGGGCGCAGGGCCCACTTGACAGTCATAAGTAACCCTAGGTGACCTCCCTGAAGGACACTCTTTGGGGGCGCCCCCAACAGCCTACGAGGGCGCCCTAATCATAGTTTTGGGCCCAAATCATAAAGGGCCAAAACTATGACCGGATAGGCCCAAGTGAAGGCTACAAATAGTAACCTTGGGATCATTCCCAAGGCATGACCTAAACAGACTCTGAAACCCTAGTTTTCATACATTGTACTCACAGCCAGTACAGTTGGCGCCCACCGTGGGGCTGCGGTAAAACTAACCTAGCTACCATCTCCGACGAAAAGGCGGTCGATCCGCGGCCTCTGAAAACCATCAAGACGCCGTGAATCCACCGTATTTCTCAGGAGCAACCCTGAAATTTCCGAATCTGCCGCGATTCAACCCTAACCCTCATCAAAGGTTAAACCTAACCTGTTCTTCGTGCAGGAACCAATCCTCTCTCTAACATTTTCGATCCTAACCGCTAATCTTCAACCATCAACCTAAACCTTCATAACCGACCCAAACGACCATCATCGCCACCGTTGATGATGGACCCAAAGGCGGTAGAAGCAATACAGCAACAGATCCTGCAGCTTCGTAGCCATAACGAAGCCTTGCAAGCAACCATGGAAGGATAGGGAGCCAACAGTAGTAAGGCTCACCAAGTAAATGCAATCGACTTAGACCCAAGGGAAGAATTCCAGAACGAGCGCCTTGAACCCACGAAAGACCTGAAAGAAGTCACAATAGGCCCAGAACCGCATCAAACAACCAAGGTGGGGACTTCTCTAAATCCCGCCGAAGAGCAAAGTCTGGTGGATCTTCTGAGAAAAAACTTAGACTTGTTCGCCTGGCAACCATCAGATATGCCCAGCATAGACCCTGCCATCGTATGCCACCACCTCGCTCTACACTCGGGAGAAGCCGGTCGCTCATCACAAAAGGAAGTTAGGCGAGGAGAGGAGGAAAGCAGTAGATGAAGAAGTCTCTAAACTAAGAGATGCCCGTTTCATAAGTGAGATCAAATATCCTACATGGCTGGCCAAAATCGTCCTCGTGAAGAAATCTAACGGAAAATGGCGCATGTGCGTCGATTACACCGATTTAAACACCGCCTGTCCAAAAGACCCTTATCCCCTCCCAAATATCGACCACCTTATTGACAACGCCTCAGGATATCAAACCCTAAGTTTCATGGACGCATACTCCGGTTACAATCAAATAAAGATGGATCCTCTCGACGCCCCAAAAACCGCTTTCATGACCAACCACCAAAATTATCACTACGAAGTCATGCCTTTCGGCTTGAAGAACGCCGGCGCTACTTTTCAAAGATTGATGGACACCGCCTTCGCAGAGCAAATCGGAAAGAACTTGGAGGTCTATATCGACGACTTGGTGGTGAAAACAAAACAAGATAAAAGCCATTCAAAAGACCTGGAAGAGATCTTCGATCAGGTCCGAGCATATAACATGCGCCTCAACCCAGTCAAATGCTCTTTTGGGGTTCACGCAGGAAAGTTCCTAGGCTTCATGCTGACCAGGCGCGGTATCGAAGCAAACCCTGACAAATGTCAAGCGATAATCAACATGAGAAGCCCCTCTAACATCAAAGAAGTGCAGCAGTTGACAGGTAGGCTCGCGGCGCTTTCCAGGTTTTTATCTTGTGCCGGCGATAAAGCTTTCTCTTTCTTTGCCTCGATAAAGAAGAAGGAATTTTTTCAATGGACCGAAGAATGCGAGGAGGCTTTCGAAAAGATAAAGACGTTTCTCTCCAGCCCGCCAGTTTTACATCGTCCAGATGCGGGCGCTGTCCTTTTCCTATACCTGTCTATATCAGAGAACGCCATGAGTTCCGTCCTCGTGCAAGATTCTAACGAGGGTGAAAAGCCAGTTTATTTTGTGAGCAAAGTATTCAAGGGAGCAGAACTGAGATACCAGAAAATAGAGCGCCTCGCTCTAGCAGTAGTGGCAACGGCGAGGAAATTGCGCCCATATTTTCAAGGACACAAAGTCGTTGTCAAATCCAATTACCCCATCAAGCAAGTACTTGGGAAGCCAGACCTCGCGGGAAAAATGGTATCCTGGGCGGTAGATTTATCCGAATACGACATTCAATATCTTCCCAGAGATAGCATAAAGTCGCAGGTTCTGGGCGATCCCTGGCCGCAAAACTCTTAAGAGCAGGTTACTACTGGCCAACAATGATCCAAGAAAGCGCCGACTTTGTAAGAAAGGGTGACAAGTGCCAGAGATTCTCTGATAAGAAGCACGCCCCTGCTTGCGAGCTCACCTCGGTCTTTTCCCCATGGCCTTTTCACAAGTGGGCAGTGGATATTGTGGGTCCATTCCCATTGGCACCCGGACAACTCAAGTTCCTCATAGTAGGAGTTGATTACTTTACCAAGTGGGTTGAAGCCGAAGCGGTCGCCAAGATTATGGCGGACAGAGTGATACGTTTCTACTGGAAGAAAATAATATGCAGGTTTGGGCTACCCAAAGTTATTGTATCAGACAACGGGACTCAGTTCGCCAGCTCCAAGGTGGTAGACTTCTGCAACCAACTCGGAATCCAAACGAAGTTTGTCTCAGTCATCCACCCCCAAGCAAACGGACAAGCCGAATATGCAAACAAGGTAATCTTGAACGGCATCAAAAAGAAGCTCGACGACGCCAAGGGACTTTGGGCTGAACAGTTACATGAGGTGCTCTGGTCATATCACACGACACCTCACTCGACAACCAAGGAAACCCTGTTCACTATGGTATACGGCGCCGACGCTATGCTGCCCGTAGAAATTGACACGCCAACATGGCGTCCCGAAAACTTCTCGGAAGAAGCTAATGAGACAAGCTTGCTATGCGGAATAGATATGATCGATGAGGTACGAGAGGCCGCCCACATCCGTGAATTCGCCGCAAAACAAAGAGCAGCCCGCCGGTATAATTCAAAAGTAATCCCAAGGGACATGAAGGAGGGAGATTTGGTCCTAAGGCAGGTCGTCGCGCCCACTCGAATTGGCAAGTTACTACCCAACTGGGAAGAACCATATCGAATCAGGGAAAAGCTTGCACACGAAGCGTACAAACTAGAGGAGCTGAATGGAGACACGATACCACAAACCTGGAATGCAGTTAACCTGCGCCATTACTACAGTTGAGTATTTCATCATTTTTACAAACAAACCACGCAGGACAAAATTGCTGTAAAATTTGTATTTTCTTTTTAGAAGTCTTTGTATTTTGATTTTCGACTAATGAAGAGGAATAAGGGAGCACTCTTTTCCCCGCGAAAGCTGGGGTTTTTAATGAGGCACCAATTTCTGTTTACTTTTATCTCTTCCTTGACTCCAATATTACAGACATCACCGGAACAAGACAGACAGCGTCAACTTGCAAAAGGTGCGCCATATGATTCGTTAACCCCAATGGGGTTGCCACCTAATTCCTTAACCCCAATGAGGGCTCTAAGACGTCGTGAGCTTAAAAAAGAAATCGCCACCTAATTCCTTAACCCCAATGAGGGCTCTAAGACGTCGTGAGCCGAAAATAAGATCGCCGCCTAATTCCTTAACCCCAATGAGGGCTCTAAGACATCGCGAGCCGAAAAAGAAATCGCCGCCTAATTCCTTAACCCCAAAGAGGGCTCTAAGACGTCGCGAGCCGAAAATGAGATCGTCGCCTAATTCCTTAACCCCAATGAGGGCTCTAAGACGTCGTAAACCGAAAATGAGATCGCCGCCTAATTCCTTAACCCCAAAGAGGGCTCTAAGACGTCGTGAACGGAGAACAAGATCACCACCTAAGTCCTCAACCCTCTAAAGGGGGCCCTAAAGTGTCATGCGCCAAAAGAAACAACCCATAATTATCAACATTATTATGAAACAAACACAAGTAATGACCACAGCCCAATAGGTGCTTTCCAAAATGAATAAATTCGAGGATAAAAGGAACAAACGAAAAGCTTAAAGGAAACCGACGCACCATTACAAATTCAAAGAGGAGTACTGAGTTCAAAGTAAATTAAAAATTACAACAAATTATGGTTCGTCCACTAGGACGCCATCTACTACAATCTTAAAAGAATCTAGAGACGAGAGGTCGACGCCTGGATGAAGAAAAGCAACCTGTTCTTTTGCACGATCAAAACCACTCTCAAAGGACAGGGCTAGCTCGCCTTTGGCCTCTGAGAGCTCAACCTTCAACGCCTTCTCTCTTTCGCCTCCTGAGGCAACCTCACCCCTCAGCTGAGTAATCACCACCTCCTTCCCAGCCAAGTCAGCGTCATGACCGATCTTCAGATCATTAAGACGCTCATCACATTCAGACCTCATCGCCTCTTTAGCCTCCTCAATCTCTTTCTCCTTACTCTCTTGGATGTCCTGCAACTCCTTCTCCTGCGACCTCACCTTACCCAATAGCGTTTCTCCATTATGCACCAACTCTTCATGCTTGCAATCCACGGCCATCAGGAGCATAATAGACCGCAAACAGTTTACACCCACATCCCTCGTCATAAAGGGAACGGAGTTCTGTGTCCCAGCTTCCACATCATCAGGATTAAAAACCATATTTTATTTCACATAAGCTCTATAATCGAAGTCTTTGTCCCAAAAAGATTGGACCTCCCGGCTGGGACCAGCAAATTCAGCGGCAGGACGAGAATGCGCCTTCTTGGACCTCCACTCTATTATCATCTTCTCCTCCCCATCTGGCGTCTTCTTCCTCTTCTCCTCTCGAGCATCAAGAACAACCTCAGCTTTCCTTTTAGACTTGCGAAGGATAAGCCCAGAAGGATCGCTGGCGACCAACACCCCGACCGATTTCTTGGCCTTCATCTCGTCCAAATACTTCTTCCTCTCCGCAGCAGTCAAAGGCGCCATTGATTCTACAAGTCAAAGACAAAAACCAATACACAAGTTAATAACAGAAAAGGCAAAAAATCCAAACAGGTAAGGTTACGAAATCAACTCACGCAAATAAGTCTCTAAGCTATCGACATTCCCCTCCCTATTCATCAACTCCCGGATATCCATGGGCAGCATCTTGTCCAAGAAACAAACGACATCTTTTTCATACTCACTCAACTTCTCGTAAGCAAACCCAGTAATAGAGGCTGGAGAACTCATCCAGCAGATTGGAAATTTTAACTCGCCCTGTACACGCACTGCGGCGTCCTCGCAATCCTCTCCCCCCTCGTCCTAAGGAAGGTTTGTCTCCAATTCTTGTAATGGGAAGCGTAAGGTGGAAACAGCCGTTTTCCAGGATGGGCGCCAACAGACACCCAGGACAACTTGTCTACCCCCTTAGTACCGTAAAAACTAAAGAAGCAGCCAACAGAGGGTTCAAAGCCTAAACCCTCACACACGATCTCAAAAGCTCGGATGAACGCCCAACTGTTGGGCTGAAGCTGCGAGGGCGCCACGTTTAACCACTTCAGAACACTTACTTCGAAGGGCGTGAAGGATACTTCACGCCCAAATCTTCAAAGACAGCCGTGTACATATAGAAGAACTCATGAGCTATACCCTTTGGCATCCGTAAATACACTTTCTCACCAGGGCGACAGGGCTCAAGAATTACGTCTTTTTCGAATCCTGTCGAGGAAACACTAAGTTTGCTTCGAAAAAGCGCCACTCGCTGAGGATCCATATACATGGACTCCGAGTGCAACACTTCTCCAGCAAAATCCCCTTGTCCCGAACTACTAGCAGACGCCATACAGCGAGTTTCTCTCATGTGGAAGGGACCTGGACGAACAGAAAGAATAATGCAATCAGACGAATTCCCGCTATCATCTTTCCCCTCACTATCGCTCGAATCGCTTGAAAATTCTCCTAAAACATAGTGGCCATAATAGGCATTTTCAAAAGCAACCCAATCGGTGGTTCCATCCGATCGCTTCGCAAGTCTAACCGCCTCTCTCAATAACATATCCCTCTCCTCTGAATTGGCCGGAGATATTATGTTGCCCTCCCTATCACACTCTCTGATAACTGCCATATCCTAACCCGAAATACAAAAACGAAAACCTAACGTACACAGGACGAATTCGAAAAAGGATTACCTATTTTGTATGAAAGCGGCAAGGAGAAAAGGAACAATCTGGTTTTGGAGAGCGCGATGATTCTCGAAACTATTAACGGTTTGTGGAAGATATACACTTTTGAGTGAGAAAAGAGGAGAAAGTGAAAAGGCAAAGATTGAACAGGGGACAGGGAAAGTAGATCCGAGAAGCAGTTCAAAGTACAAAGCCTGGGAAAACGCGCAGATGACGTCACTTAATTTGGCACGATTTCCAAGAACCGTTGCGATGCGAACACGTCAGCGAGAGCGAACGGTCGCCTCATATCAGCCGTCGGATCCCACTAAGGCGCGTCCTCAACATGAACCTTCAAAAGGGATCACGCCCACGTTGGGCTATTTCCGGCGCGGCGATCTAATTTACTCAAAGGAACCGTTTCTACACATAGTTTAATCACTTCGCCTTATCCCAAGACTCGTGCTTGTTGGGCTATGAATACTCTTGTTGGGCTAGCGCCCATTAAGGCACCCAAAACAGAAACATGGAGCTAGTACCCATGTTGGGCTAGTCCCCGTGTTGGGCTAGTACCCATGTTGGGCTAGTATCTGTGTTGGGCTAGTCCCCGTGTTAGGCTAGCACCCGCGTTGGGCTAGCGCCCATAGTGAGCTAGCACCCATGATTGGGCTAGCATCCGCGACGGGGCTAGTGCTCATAAAATTTTTTCATATAGTTTCATGATCAGTAAGCCACACCTGCCGGGCAAAAAGTCATAGGAAAATCCCCCCGTTAACAGTTTAATCACTTCGCCTTGTACCAAGACTCGTGCTTGTTGGGCTGTGGACCGTAGATCTCACCATTTAGGACTTGAGATCCTAAAGACAAGGGTGTGAACCCTTGGAATAAGGCTGGGCGCCCTCCAGGAGGGCGCAGGGCCCACTTGACAGTCATAAGTAACCCTAGGTGACCTCCCTGAAGGACACTCTTTGGGGGCGCCCTCAACAGCCTACGAGGGCGCCCTAATCATAGTTTTGGGCCCAAATCGTAAAGGGCCAAAACTATGACCGGATAGGCCCAAGTGAAGGCTACAAATAGTAACCTTGGGATCATTCCCAAGGCATGAGCTAAACAGACTCTGAAACCCTAGTTTTCATACATTGTACTCACAGTCAGTACACATAGTTCTCCAATCCATTCTGTTTGACGTTTCTTTGTTATTTGTTGTGCATGTGAATTCGTCTTTCATCTGATACTACAATTCGGTTTACTATTCTTATGGCATGATGATCCGAACTTGTTGCCATTGATGATTCATAGTTAGTTGCTTCTGGTTCAGTTTGTTTTTATTATTATGATTTTTCTACTATGATTGATGTTGCTGGTTCTGGTGAGAACACCTCTAGAAGCACCATTTCTCCTTCCTTTTGCTTCAATTGGACATAGATTTATGTTCAGGTTATAGAGCGACAGAAAATGAGTTTTATCGTAGTATAGAGGATGAACTTTGTGGAGGTATAGAGAATGGTTTTGTGTGCTGAATTCCTGGTAGTACAATTCTCTGTTTATGAAGCATCTCATGTTACTCCTACTTCCACCAAGGAGGAGCTATGTTGGGAACGTCTTTCTTGTGAATCGAACCTCTTCATTCTTTTTGGAGATTTCAATTGAGTATGAAGTATATGTTTATGGTTGTTCATAATTCCTTCCATAAGGTGTTTGTACCTTATCCACTTTGGATTCTAAAAGTTCTTGGTTTTGGAATTGATGAGTTTTTGGAAGTTGTTAAGGTTCTGCCTGTTGGAACAAAATGTATGAACAACTCTCTTTTGAGTTTTGATGATAACAAAGTGTTAAAAAGAAAATTGGATATGCTAATACTTGATTCTAGTGTGCAGAACCATATACTTAAAGATTTGTATCTAACAATAGTTTTGAAAGAACAAGTTAAGAGCAAGAAAGAAAATATAGAAGCTTGTGTTGCAAGTCTGAAGAAAATCAGCATCTGAAGAAGAGCTTCTGAAGGCAGCGTCTGATGAACAGTGCGTCTGAAGGCCAGCTTCTGAAGACAGCGTCTGATGAACAGTGCATCTAAAGGCCAGGTTCTGAAGAAGTGCTTCTGATGAACAGTGTCTGATACCAGCTTCTGAAGAAATGCATCTGAAGAACAGACTGGGAGTCTGACTCTGAAGGAAACGTAGCAGTCAACAACTGTCACTGTCAACAGTAACGTACTGTACAGTCAGAACAGCTCCTTGCAACAGTTGTCTCCTTATACGAAACATTCTCCCTGTTTTAAGGAAACAATTCAAATTCCATTCCTCTGTTTCTCAGTTGCGCACACAATGTCAGGAAGGAATTAAATGTTGGATATAGCTTCTATTGCAACGGCTCTTTGATGAAATTGGCTCTTCTCAACAGCTCTTCAATTCTCTACAAAGGAGTGAAGATTGGAAGAAGAAGAACAAGACTCATAAGACTGAAAAACAATACTCTGTTTTCTGGAATCGCAAAACTGTCAAATCTGAAAGTCATCAAATAACTTAGAAATTCTTACAAACTTCTTATCTTAGAATTTCTTAAGTATAGAGTCTTAAATCTGTGTTGTATTTTGTGAACACCACTGATAATATATCAAGTGTTCAACTCAAACTTATTCTTTTGTAAATCTGTTTTATTCAAAGTCTCTTACTTAGTGTTTGAGCAAAGAAGTCTCTTACTTTGTGTTTGAGCATAAGAAGTCTCTTACTTAGTGTTTGAACAATTGGAAGTCTCTTACTTTGTGTTTGAGCATAGGAAGTCTCTTGCTTTGTGCTTGAGCAATTGTAATCTTTGTGATTATAGTGAAAATCTCTTGTAAGTGACAAGGGGACTGGACTACTTCCGGGTTGTGGAAGGAACCAGGATAAACTGTTTCTCTCTCTCTCTCTCTCTCATTTACCTTATATCCGCTGCTAAACAACTCTGAAAATAGTTTCAGAATCTGATCTATATCTGATTCTGAACTAACCTAAGTTTTTGAGAAAGAACAGAAAAAGCCAACACAATTCAACCCCCCTTCTTGTGTTTTTCTCACCTTCAGTTGGTATCAGAGCTCCGGTTCTGATATTCAATCACTTAACAGTGAGTCAGTAAAGATCCTGAGAAAAACATGTCTTCTGGTGATTCTGGTGAATCCTCTCAAAGAAGTGGTGGTGCTTCTTTATCATTTGACTATGGTACAGATGAAAGGAAATCTCGCTCACACCATAAACCTCCTATGTTTACTGGTGATCTTGAGAAATTTTCTTGGTGGAAAAGCAAAATGTATAGTCATATCATTGGAATAGATGATAGTCTATGGGACATCATTGAAGATGGTATAACTATACCAGTTGATGAAGAAGGAGTGGCTATCAACAGAAGAGGCCTTACTGATGCTGAAAGAAAGATCTACAGAAAACATCACAATGTAAGAGGTATCATTGTGGACTCTCTACCCCACAGTGAGTATCTTAAGCTAAGTGATAAATCAACAACAAAAGTCATCTTCACCTCTCTCTGCTCTAACTATGAAGGTAACAAGAAGGTAAAAGAAGCAAAAGCAAATCTTCTGGTTCAGCAGTATGAGCTGTTCAGAATGAAGGAGGATGAAAATATTGAGACTATGTTCTCAAGATTTCAGACTCTGGTTTCTGGACTTCAGATTCTAAAGAAAAGCTATACTACTGCTGATCATGTAAACAAGATCCTCAGAAGTCTGCCGTCTAAGTGGAGACCCAAAGTGACTGCTATTGAGGAAGCTAAAGATCTAAATACTCTAAGTATTGAAGATCTTATAAGCTCTCTCAAAGTGCATGAAATGGGACTCAATGAAGATGAATCTGTTAGAGAGTCTAAGTCTATAGCACTGAAATCCAAAAGAAAGTCTGTGAAAGTTCTAAAAGCTATAGAATCTGATGATGAATCTCCTGAGGGAAATTCTGAAGAAGATTCAGATGCTGAGGAACTTGCAATGTTTTTTAAAAGATTTCAGTACTTAATGAAAAGACAAAAGAAGTTCTCTAACAGGATTAGTAACTTCAAAGGATCTGGTTCTAAGAAGGAAGATCAGAAGGGTTGCTACAACTGCAAGAAGACTGGTCATTACATTGCTGATTGTCCTGAACTACAGAAGGACAAGTCAAAGGAGAAATCCAAGAAGACCAGCTCTAAACCAAGCAACTTCAGAAACAAGCTCAAGAAAAGTCTTATGGCAACATGGGATGATCTTGATAATGAATCTGAATCTGATAAGGATGATGAAGACGAAGCTAACCTGGCTTTAGTAGCAACAGTATCCTCTGATACAGAGTCAGGTTCAAACTCTGAAGATGAAGATGAGGTATATTCTGAACTTACTCGTTCTGAACTTATTGAAACAGTTAAAGATCTTATGAACCACCTCAGAAGCAAGTTGAGTCAATTAAATCTTTGAAAAATAAATATAACTTGCTGACTGATGAGAATCTTCAACTTCAGAATCACATCAATGAGATTGATGAAGAAGTTAAAGAACTCAGAGAAATGGTTCATAAGAAATCTGATGAAATTCCAACTGAACAAGAAATTGCACTTCAGGATTTTATCTTAACTGGAATCAACAGAAGTAAGATTGCTTCTATGATTTATAATATCAGCAGAAACAGAGGAGAAGGTATTGGTTTCAAAAATGATCCATTCAATCATTCAAAAGAAACAAATATACCATCCTGTTCTGGTAATATTATGAAAGTCTCTAAGGTGTGTTTTGTACCTGCTTCTGAGATTTCTGAGAAACAAAATTTATCAGAAAATGAGACTGCTAAACCTAAGGTTCTGAACAACTCAGAATCCAAAACTTCTGAACCTAAGGGAAAGATGAAGGCAAAATCTAAAACTTTGCAAAAGTCTAAATCAAAAGGTTCTAAGTCTAAGACTATGATGAAAACATACTTTAAATCTGAAAAAGGTTCAAAGTCTGAAGAGTTCAGAACCTAAGACAAGTAAGTCTCAGACTTTGAAAAATTCAGACTCATATTTTCAAAAGGCTGTGTTTGTAAAACCTTCAAGGAATACTAAACCAGTTTATACAAAACCTTTTAAATCTCAGAATGCCAGACCAAAGGCTCAAAGGAAGCCTTATCCTTTCAGAACTAACCAAAGAGGACCCATAAAGATATGGGTACCTAAATCTAAAATCATTTCTTTTGCAGATATGCTTGACAGCAAAAGAAAAGGAAAAGTCTTGGTACCTGGACAGTGGTTGCTCGCGTCACATGACAGGAGAAAGGTCTATGATCCAAACCCTGACCATGAAAGAGGGAGGAACTGTGGGATTTGAAGGAAATCAGAAAGGCAAGATCATTGGTACTGGTAAGATAGGTAATTCTTCCCTTTCCATTGATAATGTCTGGTTGGTAGATGGACTAAGACATAACCTACTTAGCATAAGTCAATTATGTGACAGTGGTAATGATGTTCTGTTTGATAAGAACACTTGCACTGTAATCAACAACAAAGATAAATATGTTGTGTTCAAAGGAAAGAGGAAGAACAATGTTTATAAAATCAATTTTTCAGAACAGGTTGATCAGAAGGTAGTTTGTCTTCTGTCAGTGAGTGATGAGAAATGGGTATGGCACAAAAGCTTGGGACATGCTAACTGGAGACTCATCTCTAAACTTAGCAAGTTACAACTGGTCAGAGGCTTACCAAACATTGACTATCACTTAGATGCTCTTTGTGGAGCATGCCAGATAGGAAAAATTGCTAAAACTTCTTTTAAATCCAAAAACATTCTTTCTACCTCTAGACCCTTAGAACTACTTCACATTGATATGTTTGGTCCTGTTGGAACAACATCAATCAATGGGAAGAAGTATGGGTTAATAATTGTTGATGATTACAGTAGGTGGACTTGGGTTAAATTCCTAAGAACCAAAAATGAAACATATGATGTGTTCAAAAAATTCTGCAAGCAAGTACAAACAGAAAATGATTTGAAAATTTTAAAAGTTAGAAGTGATCATGGTGGTGAATTTGAAAATGAACCATTTGAATCTCTTTGTGAAGAAAATGGAATTCTCCATTAGTTCTCTTCTCCTAGAACTCCACAACAAAATGGAGTTGTAGAGAGAAAGAATAGATCTTTGCAAGAAATGGCCAGAACCATGATCCATGAATCTAAAATTGCAAAGTACTTCTGGGCAGAAGCTGTTAACACATCATGTTATATTCAGAACAGGATCTATATAAGACCAATTCTGAATAAAACAGCATATGAATTATTCAAAGGAAGAAAGCCAAGCATTTCTTATTTTCATCAGTTTGGATGTACATGTTACATTCTGAACAATAAAGTCTACCTAAAGAAATTTGATGCTAAGGCTCACAAGGGTATATTTTTAGGATACTCTGAGAGATCTAAAGCATACAAAGTACAATTTTGAAACACATGTTGTTGAAGAATCAATACACATTAGGTTTGATGCCAAGAAGCCTGATAATAAAATATTAGAGCTAGTTGAGAGTTTTGCAGATATACGGCTCTCAGTGGACCCTTCAGAACCTGAACAGATTTCTGAGTCTGAAGAAAGTCAAGAAGCTGAAAACACTGCAGAAGCTGTAAAACTCTCAAATACTGACACTCCTCCTGAAGCTAATCAAGTTCAAGATGGTTCTGAACAAGGTCTTAATGATTATCAAGAAGCAAATCCACCTAGAAACTCATTCAAGTATAAGTCTTCACATCCTGAAGAGTTAATCATTGGAAACAAGGATAGTCCAAGAAAGACCAGATCATCATTCTGTCAGAATGACTCATTGCTTGGATTACTGTCAATGATTGAACCTACAACAGCTGATGAAGCACTTGCAGATGATGGATGGATTGTGGCTATGCAAGAAGAACTCAATCAGTTTCAATGAAACGATGTTTGGGATTTAGTTGCAAAACCAAATCACAAGAACATTATTGGAACAAAGTGGGTGTTCAGAAACAAGCTGAATGAACAAGGAGAAGTAATCAGAAACAAAGCTAGACTGGTTGCTCAAGGCTACAGTTAGTAGGAAGGAATAGATTACACTGAAACATTTGCTCCAGTTGCAAGACTGGAAGCAATCAGGTTACTTCTTTCCTATGTAGTAAATCATAATATCATTCTATATCAAATGGATGTTAAGAGTGCTTTTTTAAATGGAGTTATTTCTGAAGAAGTGTATGTCAAACAACCTCCTGGTTTTGAAGATTTAAAACATCCAGATTTTGTTTTTAAACTTAAGAAATCACTGTATGGTCTGAAACAAGCTCCCAGAGCTTGGTATGAGAGACTAAGTAATTTCTTACTTAAAAATGATTTTGTACGAGGACAAGTTGACAATACACTTTTCAGAAAGACACTTAAGAAAGACATCTTAATTGTTCAAATCTATGTTGATGATATTATATTTGGTTCTACTAATGCCATTCTTTGCAAAGAATTTTCTAAGTTAATGCAGGATGAATTTGAAATGAGCATGATGGGAGAATTGAAATTCTTTCTTGGAATTCAAATCAACCAATGCAAAGATGGAGTGTATGTTCATCAATCTAAATATACAAAGGAGCTTCTGAAGAAGTTCGAGCTTGAAGATTGTAAATTGATGACAACACCAATGCATCCAACCTGCAATTTAAGCAAAGATACTGGCTCAAAGGTAGATCAGAAGCTCTACAGAGGTATGATTGGTTCTCTGTTATACTTAACAGCTTCTAGACCAGATATTTTGTTTAGTGTATGCTTGTGTGCAAGATTCCAATCAGATCCCAGAGAATCTCATATGATTGCTGTCAAGAGAATCTTCAGGTATCTGAAGGGAACAACTAATCTTGGACTTATGTATAAGAAATCCTTAGATTACAAGCTGGTTGGATTCTGTGATGCTGATTATGCTGGTGACAGGATTGAAAGAAAATCCACCAGTGGAACTTGTCAATTCCTTGGTGAGAATCTGATATCCTGGGCCAGCAAAAGACAATCAACTATTGCACTGTCAACATCAGAAGCAAAATACATCTCAGCTGCAAGTTGTTGCGCACAACTACTCTGGATGAAACATCAGTTGGAAGAGTATTAGATTCATGAAAACAGCATTCCTATTTTCTGTGATAATACTGTTGCAATCTGTTTGTTTAAAAATCCAATTCTACATTCAAGAGCCAAACATATTGAAATTAAACATCATTTTATTAGAGATTATGTTCAGAAGGGTGTTTTGGATATTCAATTCATTGATACTGATCATCAATGGGCTGATATATTTACAAAACCCCTCACAGAAGATAGATTTAATTTTATTAAAAAGAATCTGAACATGCATTTCATCTCTTAAAAAAATTGCTTGACTCTGAATAGAAACTGAGAATCTAAAGTTCATCAGAAGCTAAGACTTAAAAGACACTCACTTTGAGAGTCTGAAGAAAGTTCAGCTTCTGAAAACATCAGAGTCTGAGTTTCAGAATCTGAATTTTTGACTTCTGATAAAACTCATTGTAAGTGGACACTTTACACGTGGCCCACTAATGAGAGTGAATCTGAACAGTTGTCTAACACATGGTCAGAATCTGATAAGTTATAACTACTGGGCAGTGATTAATTAAGCTTTGGAAGTTGTACTTTGCCCCTCCTAAAGTCATCAATGTGCAGTTGTATTTAATGTTTTTTTTGTGTTTTCAGTTTCTGAAATGTTTTAAAAACACTCAAAACACAGTCACACTTTCAAATTCTCATCTTATATGTTCAGTTTTTCAGACCCATTTAAAAACTCTCATTTCTGTCTGAAAGAGTTCAGCAGTACTGAGCCATATGTTCTGAACAATTGTGTCTGAAACAGTTCAGTGGTACTGAACAAAATGGTCTGAACATTTTTATCTCACGTTTTAACTTTCTTATATTCTTGAATTTTCTTTTTGTTGATGACAAAAGGGGGAGTAAAAGTAACAAGTATTTCAGGCTCTGAGCTTACAGCATATAAGTTAATTATTGAAATTTAATTAACTTAGGAGAACATTTTCCCATCTCTTAGCCTCTGATTTAAATTCTGTGAGATAAACTGAATTTTCAATTCTGTGAATTAAACTGAATTTAAATAACTTGGATAAAACTCAAGGGGAACTTACAAACCTCACCTTGTGAATTATCAGACTCAGGGGGAGCTTACAAACCTCAGACCTTGAAGTCAGTTTGTTATTTAAATTCTGAATGTATTTACACTTTGATTTTTCATCTGTTTGATTTAAACTGAATTTAATTAACCTGGATAAGACTCAGGAGGAGCTTACAAACCTCACCTTGGTGATTATCAAACTCAGGGGGAGCTTACAAACCTCAGACCCTGAAGTCAACTTGTTAATTAAATTAACAACAATTTTCTATTAATACTTATGTTTGTCATCATCAAAAAGGGGGAGATTGTTGGAACAAAATGTATGAACAACTCTCTTTTGAGTTTTGATGATAACAAAGTGTTAAAGAGAAAATTGGATATGCTAATACTTAATTCTAGTGTGTAGAACCATATACTTAAAGATTGGTATCTAACAATAGTTCTGAAAGAACAAGTTAAGAGCAAGAAAGAAAATATAGAAGCTTGTGTTGCAAGTCTGAAGAAAATCAGCATCTGAAGGCAGCGTCTGAAGGCAGCGTCTGAAGACAGCGTCGGATGAACAGTGCGACTGAAGGCCAGCTTCTGAAGACAGCGTCTGATGAACAGTGTGTTTGAAGGCCAAGTTCTGAAGAAGTGCTTCTGATGAACAGTGTCTGATACCAGCTTCTGAAGAACTGCATCTGAAGAACAGACTGGGAGTATGAATCAAAGGAAACGTAGTAGTCAACAACTGTCACTGTCAATAGTAACATATTGTACAGTTAGAACAACTTCTTGCAACAGTTGTCTCCTTGTACGAAACATTCTCCCTGTTTTAAGGAAACAATTCAAATTCCATTCCTCTGTTTCTCAGTTGCGCACACAATGTCAGGATGGAATTAAATGCTGGATATAGCTTCTATTGCAACGACTCTTTGATGAAATTGGCTCTTCTCAACAGCTCTTTAATTCTCTATAAAGAAGTGAAGATTGGAAGAAGAAGAACAAGACTCATAAGACTGAAAAACAATACTCTGTTTTCTGGAATCGCAAAACTGCCAAATCTGAAAGTCATCAAATAACTTAGAAATTCTTACAAACTTCTTATCTTAGAATTTCTTAAGTATAGAGTCTTAAATATGTGTTGTATTTTGTGAACACCACTGATTGTATATCAAGTGTTCAACTCAAACTTATTCTTTTGTAAATCTATTTGATTCAAAGTCTCTTACTTAGTGTTTGAGCAAAGAAGTCTCTTCCTTTGTGTTTGAGCATAGGAAGTCTCCTACTTAGTGTTTGAGCAATTGGAAGTCTCTTACTTTGTGTTTGAGCATAGGAAGACTCTTGCTTTGTGCTTGAGCAATTGTAATCTTTGTGATTATAGTGAAAATCTCTTGTAATTGACAAGGGGACTGGACTACTTCCGGGTTGTGGAAGGAACCAGGATAAACTGCTTGCGTCTCTCTCTCTCTCTCATTTATCTTATATCCGCTGCTAAACAACTCTGAAAATAGTTTCAGAATCTGATCTATATCTGATTCTGAACTAACCTAAGTTTTTGAGAAAGAACAGAAAAAGCCAACACAACTCACCCCCCCCCCCCCCCCCCCCGCGTCTTGTGTTTTTCTCACCTTCACTACCATCTCCTATTCTTGGAAGAATTAGTGCAGCTACATATATTTGTTTTTGATTTGGTAATTCTCAAGTTGAATGGGTGACTTGATTTGGAAGCATTGATCTGTTTCTTGGTAATTTTGTTGTGTTGAAGTTTTAGAAGGTGGCATGTATGACCTGTTGCTGAAGACACAGAAATTGGATATTAGTATGATAGCAGTGTTAAGCCCATTGTTTGGTGATTCTTTGGCTTTGTTATTGTTGGATATGCCCTGTCTTATGCAGGTTGCATTTGCTTGATTCCTTTATTGACTAGCTGGTTTATGGATGTGTTATCCATCTTAAGCGCAATCTGAGTATTGCTGCTTCACTTTATAGTCATCAACCATGCTCTTTTGCTCATTTTTTTGATATGAATTGTTGAGTCCTCTGATGTGCTAAGTACCCTTTAGCACAACTTGAGTATTGTGCTTCACCTTGTAGCCGTCAAGACCTTCTTACATTCATTTTTATTCTCCTTGGCTTCTACCTATGGTAATTAAGCATTTTGCCCTTTGTTGGCCTTATTGATGTTAGCTTCTGTTAAGTGGTTAAGCCTTGAGTTGTGGCTTCTGCTTAATGGTTAAGCATTTCTCTATATGGTTTTCTTTTAATGGTTTTCTGCCAGAATTTGGACATTGTTTGGATCTGGTTTTGTGGCGCATTTCTTACCCTTATACTGTGTTGGAGGAATTATATGGACAAGGTTTTTCTACTGATGTTGGCCTATGTAGTTTGTGAATGGTTTACTGGGCATGCATACCAGGTTGTGAGTTTATGAGTGGTATTCCTCTGCTTTGAAATGGTTGCTGACAGTTTGAGTTTTATTTTCGCTTTTGGATGATGAGGAGATGTTCTAAGAAGCTTGAAGGGACCCAAAGTTGGTCAAAGACTTCTAGGAGCTTTGCACATCAACTTGTCATATACTTCTATTTTTTTTTCTGTTTGGTGTTAGCTTTGTAATTCAAATTCAAGCTAAGAGTTCTCTTACCTTGAGTTTGAGGGAGGCTCTTGAAATATAGGTAGTTATACTCATTTTAGAGTTAGTTAGGGTACTAGTTTATCCACTATATAAGTCACAAGTTGACTCATTTGTAACTGCTTTTTATTTTTGTATCATTTTCACTACCATTAATACAATAACTTTGTAAGCTTTTTCTCTCTATTTTCATGGATGCCATGTTTCTCAACAATAACAAACATGATTCTCCTGCGTCAAGTGGAGGAAGTAGGTCATAACTTCTATACTTAAAAGGACAAAGAATGCAAATGGAGAGAGAAAGTACAATGTCATCGAAATTAACAGTTTCACTAGTTTGAGTAATTTCATGTAAAATTAACAAGGTGTTCAGAGTTTGACATTTTAACTTGAAGGGATGAAGTTCAAATTCCCTTAGAGTGTGTTTGGATGAGGGAATGTTTTGAGGTAATGTAATGTTTTGAGGGAATTCAAATATTTTTAGATGAATTCCATTGTTTGGATAATAATATGGAGAATTCTCAAAATAATGGAAATTTATGAAGTATTTTGTTCAAGTTAAATTTAGAGAATTTCAAATGACACCTAAAAGCTAAGAATTTCAAATTTGTTCATTCTTATAATTTTCAAATTTTGCATTTTGATCCTCAAATTTCCCAAAATTTTCAAATTGATCCCAATAAATTTACAAAAAATTGCAATTTGAACCCTAATATTTTTTGGAAATTACAAATTTACCCTTCAACTTATTCAAAATTATAAATTGACCCCTCATTTTTTTAAATTTACAAATTGACCCCTAACTTAAATTTTCAAATTTGGCCCAAAAAAATAAAATTTATAAAAGTTGCCCAAAAATTATGACAATGAAATTTTTGATTACTTCATCCAAACAAGAATATTTAGAAATGAAGTCAATTTAATTGAATTATTTAAATTGCCTAGAATTCTAAATTCTTCAAAATTTCTTAATTACCTCCTCCAAACACTCTTAGAGTGTGTTTAGATGGGGTAATGTTTTGAGGTAATGTAATATTTTGAGGGAATTCAAATACTTTGAGGTGAATTCCATTGTTTGGATGTTAATTTGAAGAACTATCAAAATGATAGAAATTTATGAAGTATTTTGTTCAAGTTAAATTTAGAGAATTTCAAATGACATCTAAAAGCTAAGAATTTCAAATTTCTTCATTGTTATAATTTTTCAAATTTTGCCTTTTGGTCCTCAAATTATCCAAAATTTTCAAATTGATTCCCATAAATTTTCAAAAAATTGCAAACTGACCCCTCAAATTTTAAAAAATTATAATTTGACCCCTAAAAATTTTGAAAATTGCAAATTGACCCCTAATTTCAATTTTTAACTTCGGCCTCAAAAAATTAAAATTTATAAAATTTGCCTAAAAATGATGAAAATAAAATTTTTCATTATTCCATCCAAACAAAAGTATTGAGAAATGAAAGTAATTTAATTTAATCATTTAAATTATCTAGAATTCTAAATTCTTAAAAATTTCTCAATTACCTTATCCAAACACGCACTTTGTAGAATAGTCATTAGTGTTTCTTTAACTAATAATTTTCTCCTTCCCTAATTTTTTTTAATAATAACGTAAACAAATAAACCATATAAAAAACATCCCCTAGTATAATTTTTTCACAAGCAATTCTCGATAGCACACATGAATAGTCCAATGTGATGATTACTTTAAAAAAATGACCAAAAAAATTTAAACTGTGAATTTACCTTGAGCCTGTTGTTGGCCAAGATTCAAAATCACCATTGTGAGCCTTAAATAAAATGGGATTTGTTGGACTAGAATGCAACATGTTCTGTTTTGTGGGGAGTTCTAGGAACTTATGTTACGATATGTTTGTTTCATCAGAAACTAACTTATTTAACCAGGGAGTTTTCAAGCAATTTTGACGGGCTAAACAACAATTAACTTAAGATAGCAGGGCGATATGCATTTTATTGTTGTACTATATTCATAAGAACCAACAATGCAGTAGTGGCCAATAGATTTTTATTTCCAATCTAAACTACTAACCTGATAGTAGTAGACAAAGGTTCAACCAAGGAAATTTTTTTTTTATTCATATTATGTTCTGTTACGAAAAATATCAGATGTCAGTGTAATAACTAACAGATATTATCTATTGCCTAGATATTGATTTTGTACCATTTTGATAATGGAATTCACATAAAATGGTTGAACTCACATGATTTCCCTTTCAGGGGGGGTGCTATATCTCGCGAGAAATTTTCTCGCGATTGTATCACGATGGCAAACTTCAGTTGTAACTTAAAAAAAAGGCTACCACGTATCATAAATGTCGGTTACCATAAATTAAGGAATTGGCTTTTCAAGTGTGTCATGAAGGATTTGGGAAGCTTGTTTTCGCTATAACAAGCATTTCCCTTTCACCAAATCTATCTATCTATCTATCTATTATAATCATAAAATGGAGAATAGTGTGCAAACCCTATTCTCAACCCTAATTGCCGAAAATACCTCTATTTTTTGCCACCTCATTCCAATTTTGTCCTCCCACAAAACTCTCATAATTAAATTATTGTTTGAATGCCTCTTCCACTTCCAATCCTCTCAATTATTGATTGTATGTTACATTACAACTCCTCATCGTTATCATTTTTATTATAAACAACAATACCTTGCCAATGATCTTTGATATGCTTTGGGGTAGTGATATAATAGAACCTTCAAGGATTAATCTAGGTTAAAGATATGTATCATATCAGAGTGATGGGTATTTTATCCGCAGAAGTTCAAGTAAGAACAAGAGTTGTTATAGATGGGTTTTCAAGCCCTAAGCACGACACATGATAACGATGTGTCTAGATCATGTGATAGGATAGCAAGTTGAATGTACTCAATTGAGTGTACGAAAATACAAGGAATGTTTCCACATTCAAAACTTCAGATAAGCTTAAAGGGGTTCAGTTGCCCAACATTGATTAAGCGGCTTATGAGAACGATAAGCTTAGGACCTTATATTATAGGTTAAGCATCACATGATTATTTACGTGATGAGTGCATTAGATATGCATATGTTCAGAAGGATGTATCAGATATACATTTGAAAGTTAAGAATTATATTATAAAGATTATACGTGTTCAGCAGACTCCGGATTATGTCGGATGAGATTTCTCTGAAAGGGCTATCCACACGTGAGTTTATAAGAATATGTTAACGTGTGCAGCAGGCTCCGGATTATGCCGGATGGGACTTCTCCGAGAGGGTTGTTCACACGTAAGATTTCCAGTTATATATTTATGTAAAGAATATGCTAATTATGTTAAGTCGTGACTCTATGGCTCCCCGTTAGTAGTGGAGCTAAGGTACCCCGTTAGTAGTGGTTAGACGTTCTTTGGATGTAAGCCCTACACGACAATAAGATAAGATAAGTCGTGATTCTCAGGCTCCCCGTTAGTAGTGGACAGACATTGTTTCTATGTAAGTCCTACACGACGATAAGAGGGGAGATGTACTTCGGGGTTACTCCACTCGGATGCACTCCATAAAATGAACCAAGATAAGTAATTGTATGTTCAACCCTAACTTACTAACTTTATGTTGAGCAAATGTATATGTATTTATTACATAAGTTTATAATAAGTACTGTTCAGATAACAGAAAGTGATCATATGATGTCCCCATATCACTAAGTATGAGATCAGGTATATGTAAGTCTATGATAGAGAATGACAAAGTAGTCATCAGATATCAGAGAGTGATCTTAGGATATTCCCCGATCACTAGTTTTGAGATTATGATATGTTCAGTATAAGATGAAGACATATAACGATCCTAGTTTTTCCCTTGATCGCGGAATATGTAGAGACTGACGGCGATCATAGGTATCCCCAAGATTGCCGACGGTAGGCACAGCGACTCTAGGTTTCCCCGAGGTTGCCAACAGTAGGTTGGGTGGAGCTCACTGAGACATTATGTCTCATCCCAATCCTTCTGGTGCAGGTTTTGGCAGGTTAGCACGAGGTTCGTGATGAGGATCTTTCAGGAAGATACTGGATGGAGTGCAGTTGCTCGTCATGTACCAGCTCAAGAGCTTATCGGAATTTTGTTTAAGTATTTATTATGGTACTTGATTTGGTTGTATAAACGAGCAATTTGTATTCTTTCAGTTGTGTTGTATTTTATTATTGAAAATTTTGATGTATCCAGTATCAGTTTAATGCACATGCTAATATTCTAGATAAAATTAGTATGGGTGTTACATTGTCACGGCCTAGAGATCAACGTGAGTTGAATTCGTACATGTGTATCCATTAAATTGCTCTAATTATACTATGTTTCTCATTTTTAAGTATTTGCACTACATTATTAAATCAATTATTTTATTTTTTATGGTTTAGATAATTGTAGGCATCGCAACAAAACCCAAACCTGCGGGTACCTGCCCAAACCAAACCCAATTTGACGGAATTTCTCCGCTTTGACTGGGTTTGGGTATGAGTTTGGGTTTTCCCCGATTTTAAAACACAGGTAACGGTGATAAATGTACCCGTTCCGAATGTAAAAAATCAATTTATTACCCCTTTTATATATGCCACAACGCGTTCACATCGAGAAGCTACTCGAAATGTTATGCAAAACGAACGATGATGTGTTTCACACCAACATATATGGATGGATACATTGACATGGACTTTAACAATATGGACTATCGTATATCACAAGGAAATTTAAGGGAAATTAAAAAAAGTAGTTAAATATTAACAACCCCGCTATAATAGAAATAATATTAGACACTATAAAAATATTTCATAATAATATTTTAATCATATTTCATAAAAAATATGTGATCAAAATGTATCAAACTTGATATCTTTTTTTTTTATAATATCTCTTTTCATAATAATGATAAAATAGTTTAAATAAAATATGAAAATAGAAGAAAAAATACCTTAAAACTATATATTCCCTTTAGGCTTTAGATATATAATAAATATATCTCATTTATTCCCACAAACACACAAACACAAAAAATCCATCATAACGACTGGCATAAAGAAAACAAAAAAAGTAGCATTTTTTTTAATGAAAAGTTGTATATTATTTTGTTTGTGTGACGAAATGAATTTTGTGTTTGAGGCAAGCATCGAATACTAATTTTGGAAAGTAGTTTATTTAGTTAATAATAATAATATATACTCTATATAAGGGGATATGATCTCGGGATGAATTTTTCATTAACACAATTATAACCTTAAACAAAATTTTCCTATAAGTTTATTATTTATGTCATTAAAAAATATAAGAATTTATATTACACTTGTTATATTGTCGGTGTCATTCAAATAGATAAACTTAGTTTGTTATAATATGAAAGTCACAAACATTTATATTTATTCTTTTAATCAAAATCAATATTTCATAAAAAAAAGTATTGATCATATTTGCAAATACTAGCACAGTAATAACAATAATAATAATATCCCCTCATAATAATAATAATAATAATAATAATAATAATAATAATAATAATAATAATAATAACAATAATAATAATAATAAAATAATGAGTTTAATGTATGTATGTATATATATATATATATATATATATATATATATATATATATATATATATATATATATATATATTGTCATTCTACAAAAGTTTTATACTTGTATCAAATGATTGTTGTTAAAAGTTTTAAAGGGATGTCGAAAGGACATCGAACGTGCATTTGGAGTGCTTCAAGTTCGATTTAAAATCATCAGTGAACCAGCTCGCTTGTGGGACATAGCCGATTTGAGTATCATCATGATCATTCATCATATTACATAATATGATTGTTGAGGATGAACGAGATTCATATTCTCAACGTTGGACCGATTTTGAGCAATCTGAGGAAAGTGGATCTAGTACACCGCAACCATACTCGACCGAGGTGTTACCCGCTTTTGCAAATCATGTGCGTGCTAGATCCGAGTTGCGTGATCCAAATGTTCATCACGAATTACAAGCAGATCTAGTGAAGCACATATGGACAAAGTTTGGAATGTTTCGTGATTGAAGATGATTTGTATCGTACTAATTAAGTTACTTGTGTGTTGTGTGCTTAGTTTGTTGTATTGCATTTTAAGTTATTTGTGTGCCGCGTGTTTAGTTTATTGTATTGCATTTTAAGTTAAGAAAATAAAAATAAATTATTTAAATAAAATTTTGTTTTTACAAAAACACTAAAAAATAAATTGTTAAGTGTTTATTATTTTAATTTAATTGTAATTGATAATTGTAATTTTATGTAATTATAAAAACAAAAATATAAAATTAAATAAGAATATGAAATAAAAAGTGGTGGGGTAGAGTGTTGAATGAAAAATCATTGGAGTGAGTATTTGTTGAATAAGTGTTGAATTATTACGTGGAAAACCGAAAAAATGATGTGAAGTGTTGAGAATTGAAAAAGTGTGTGTTGAATGTTAAAACTAAATGGTCTTAGAAATAATCTTACTCATTTTCCCTTCATCACGTGACACGCGCGTAACCTCACTCTACATTTGAATTCGGACGCGAGCCATTTCCTCAAATCCACTTGAATCCAAAACCCTCCACCTCCACGTCCACATTTCTAAATCAACATTTTCAAAACACAAACCCTTTCGTTTCTCTCTCACCAAATCCACTTTCATTTCAAACCCTAACCATAACCATAACCATAACCAGCTTCTTCAACCAATCACATTAATCACAGATCGCGCTGTTTTGATTTCTTCTTCGAAAAATGGAACACACGGAAATGAACGGTGGTAAGAATGCAGATTCAACGCAATGCGTTCGTGTCGCGGTCAATATTCGGCCTCTTATTACCGCAGAGCTTCTTCATGGATGTACCAATTGCATCACCGTTCCTCCCGGTGAACCTCAGGTTCGTTTCTTAATTCTTATTTATTAGCTCTAATACTTCATTTTTTTTTCAATTATTTCTTCAATTCTCATTGTTTAATTTTAAGTTTTAGTTTATGAAATTTTGAATCTGTAATTCTTTTGTGAAATTGACGCCTAAGTTTGTAATTTATTGTTCAATTAATATGAATTTTTGTTTAAGTATTGGATTTCGTATTTTAGTGTATGAAAATTTGAATCTGTAACCGTGTGCGAAATTGATGCTTAAAGCTGTAATTAATTGTTCAATTTTGTAAGAAGCATTGTTTAAGTGTTGGATTTAGTGTATGAAATTTGAATCTGTAATAGTGTACGAAATTGATGCTCAAGCTGTAATTTATTGTTCAATTTGTATATGAAGTAGTATTGTTTAAGTGTTGGATTTAGTATTTTTAGTGTATGAAACTTTGAATCTGTAATAATGTGCGAATTTGATGCATAAAGCTGTAATTAATTGGTCAATTTGTATGAAGCAATGTTTAAGTTTTGATTTTAGTTCATGGAATTTTGAATCTGTAATCGTGTGCGCGAATTTGTTACTTAAAGTTGTAGTTAATTGTTCATTTCCTAGGAAGCATTGTACAAGTGTTGGATTTAGTGTGTGAAATTGAATCTGTGATAGTGTGCGGAATTTATTTGTTGATATTGTTTTTGGTTGATTTGTAGGTACAAATTGGGACACATGCGTTTACCTATGATTTTGTACATTGTAGCACCGGATCGCCGTCGTCTGCGATATATGATGACTGTGTGGCTCCGCTGGTTGATGCGTTGTTTCATGGATACAATGCAACAGTTCTTGCTTATGGGCAGGTATAATTTTTAAGTATGATATAGTTTAACTGGTTTTGATTTTGATCATGATGATTGTGACAATTTTATTTTAGATGCTTTGTTTTGTTATGTTTGGTCTAAATTTCCGTTTTTTTCTTAGACGGGATCTGGTAAGACATATACAATGGGCACTAATTATACTGGAGAAGAAAGTGCTGGTGGAATTATACCCAACGTGATGAGGACCATATTCAAGAGGGTTCAGGATTTGAAAGAAGAGTCTAATGAGTTTTTGATTTGTGTATCTTTTATTGAGGTGAAAATTCTGTTTAGTTTATTGTTTAGTGAATTTTTTTGGGTGATTGATTGAGATTAGTCATTTTAGAATTTCTTTTGTTAAAAAAATGACAGATTTTCATGGACGAGGTGTTTGATCTGCTTGATCCTAATGCATCTAAAGGAGAAGCCGTATGTAATGCAAAGTTTGCTGCCCCTGCTAGAGTTCCAATACAGATTAGGGAGACGTTAAGTGGGGGAATAACCCTGGCTGGTGTGACAGAGCATGAAGTCAAGACAAAAGAAGAAATGTCGTCTTATCTCTCTCGCGGTTCCATGTCACGTGCCACTGGGAGTACAAACATGAACAGTCAATCAAGGTAAACTACTGCAAATGAAACTTAAGTTGGATACCGTAAACGCCACATATTTAATTATATAGTTTGATTTGACGTAATGGCTCTAAATTCTAATATATACTACATATTAGTTAATTAATGTTTACAACTAATAGTTTTAATCCTTTCAGCTCAGCTGGGAAATTAATCTACAGAATAGTGCTAACAACACTCATTCTAACACACGCTTTCTAACACCAACTCTCTTATTTGGTGAAATATACGAGTCCCACTGCTTTATGTGGGATCCATTCCAGAAGTGGCGTGACCCACATGTATTTGACCCAATCAGAGAGTGATTGTTAGAAGGATTGTGTTAAAATGAGTGTTGCTAGCATTACTCCCAAGCTATAATATGATGACTCCGTGGTTCCCGTGTTTTATCTAGTCGTTCACATGCAATATTCACCATCACAATGAAGCAAAAGAATGGCGATGATGTCTTATGTGCGAAGCTACATTTAGTTGATCTTGCTGGTTCTGAACGAGCAAAACGAACTGGTGCGGATGGAATGCGATTGAAAGAAGGTATTCTGATAGTTTGTGATGCAATATATTTATCTTATTTGCAATAGAACAATTAGAGAAATTTTTTCTATAGTTTATCATACTTGTTACAATTGAATTTTGAAAATTGAGTTGGATCATGTCCTCTCTATCAGCTCAGTCTCACGAATGTTTTATGTTATTTTTTTCAAAAGTTATTTGACTGTAATTTGATTTTTCATGGTTAAGGAATTCATATCAACAAGGGACTACTGACTCTTGGAAATGTAACAAGTGCATTGAGAGATGAAAGAAGGCGAAAAGAAGGAGGCCATGTACCGTATCGAGATAGCAAGTTAACATGCCTTTTGCAGGTTTGCATTGTATTTGTTTAAGAAATACTTTAATATACTTATTTTAACTGCTCTGCATTTTCTTTGATATAATATAACGATAATTTTATTCTACTTGGTGAAATAATGTAGCAAAAAATATTTGAACAAAAAATTGTAGGCTAATTATTTGTTGGTAAGGGAGTGTGACCCTACTGTAGGTCTGCAATTCTGCATGATATTTGTTTAAGCACCTTCAACAAGTCTGTATCTTATATCATATTATTAATACATAATGATTCTACCCTAAGTGGTGGAATAGTTTAAGATATAATATCTGGACAGAAATGAACATTCCTGATCTAAAAGTCATGTTTTGCTGGGGACTGGAGTGAAACTTGAAAGCAAATGTTAATGAAAAATGTGATGATGAAGTTTGAATTTCTTCTTCTTATCATGTTTGCTATTGACATGCTAATGGTTAATTAATACGTAGGATTCTCTTGGAGGGAACAGCAAAACGGTGGTGATAGGTACAATGTTATACCCGGCGAATGACAATGGATTCTTAAATTTTTTATACCTTTTAAATATTGCGTGTCTCATTTAATCTGTTTGAAATGCCACAGCATGTGTTAGTCCTGCAGACACCAATGCTGAAGAGACGTTGAATACGTTAAAATATGCAAATCGTGCACGGAACATACAGAACAAAGCAATCGTAAGTGCTTTTATGTTAGTGTTCTTTATAATTTCGATGTATTTTTTGTTTGCTTGTGGACAGGGTCGTTTATGTTTCTTATATTTCATGAATTTCATTTTTATTGTTTTAGATTAATCGTGATCCAATAGGCGCCCAACTACAGAGATTGCAAAGTCGTAATGAGCAATTGGAGGCTGAACTTCTTTGTTTTAAAGGTGTTGGTGGTGTACCGTTTGAAGAAATACAGGTACATCATTCTGTTAGGTAGTGTGTGAAGTTGCTCCCTCATTTACCGGTCATATGTTTCTGATGTCCTTTGCTCCTGCTGCCCAGATCCTCAAACACAAGATATCCTTACTGGAAGCAAGCAACACAAAGCTGCAAAGCGAGCTTCACGCCCGTGGACAAATTTGTGGGAGTTTAAAAGAACGTGCTTGTGATGCTCAGGTGTTTAGTCAATCCTTAGTGTTTTCTGTTTTGGTGAAATGTTGGGAGGTTTACAAAAAGTCATGGCGTTTTTTGACTTCAAGTTGTTGGGTCTGACTCAAAGTATTGAATGTTTTAGGTTGAAAAGGACCAACTGATCATGAAAATAGAAGCACTTCGAAATGGTAGATCTTGGGATGAGATTGATTCCAATTCAAACCAGGTTTGAATACATCAGTTCATTTCCTTTTTTTCAAATGAAAAATGTTAGTGGAGGAGTGGAATCCACAACCACCTATCTCTCTAATTCCTGTGATCCTCCCCCGAAACCACCTCATCCCTCCTTACATAATATCTTTCTAATTCTAATGCATGGGAAGTATTTTTTTAACAAAATAGCACATCACTAACTTGTGATCTGATCTTGCTTCTAGGATTGTGACCTAGTGAAATCTTATGTTTCAAAGATCCATGATTTGGAAGGCAAATTGCTGCGTTTGAAAAATTTGAGTGTGAAAACAAGCAATTTCCTGGTTAATAATGCTTCAGTTCTCAAGCAACATTATGAAAAGAAACTTAATGAGTTGGAACATGAGAAGAAATTTTTGCAGGTAATCAATCTATTCTAAAAGTTTTTTGTTGAATTATTATTATTATTATTATTATTATTATTACTATGTTAACTCAAATCCCTTTTTTAAATTATTGGTAGAGAGAAATTGAAGAACTCAAATCCACCTCTGGAGATGGCACTCACAAATTAAAGGAAGAATATCTTCAAAAGTTGAATGCACTTGAATCACAGGTGAATTATTATTTATAATGTTTTTAACTCTTAATTAGTGGTTACTCGAATCAGTTAATTATTTACTTACTTTCCAGGTCTCTGAGCTGAAGAAGAAACAAGATGCTCTGGCTGATCTTTTGAGGGAAAAACAGAAAGGTGATGAGGCTGCAAAGAGACTGCAGGATGAGATCCAAAGAATTAAATCTCAAAAGGTGCAATTCACCTGTTAATGGAACTTGATTTATAGTTTGAAAACTTCATATTCTTCTTTTTTTGCTTTTATGCTCTTTATTGATAGTTCATTTTTATTAGGTTCAATTGCAACACAAGATTAAGCAGGAATCTGAACAATTTAGGTTATGGAAAGCTTCATGTGAAAAGGAAGTTCTCCAGGTAAATGTAGCAAGGATGAGTTTTCTTGAACTTTTTAATAGAAAATACATATAATAGGTTATCTGTTCTTGATAATAAGAGATGATTCTAGTTTCTAACCACTGTATTTCTCTGCTGAAATTTTTTGTCAACAAATTGTTAGGAGATTTATCAAGCCATGCATCTTTCCTCACGTGAAACTGGTTAGGAGATTTATCAAGCCATGCATCTTTCCCTATTTAGTGAGCATTTTACTAATAAGCCTAATTTTTATTTCATATTCAGGTATCAGTGGGAATGGTCCAGGAATTCAGGTACTGCTAAGTTTGTGAATTTTGATTAGTGCTCTATGTTGCTATATATTATTATGTTTGTGATTTCTTGGGGGGTTTCGGTTTCCTCTACTCGACATATAATTTTTCTATTTTAAAGGCTTTGATGCAGGCAATAGAGCATGAACTTGAAGTCACTGTCCGAGTGCATGAAGTACGTTCGGAGTATCAACGTCAAATGGAAGCGTATGTGTTTTTTTTTTTTAGATTCTTCAACCGAGACTTTTAGATACCTGAATAGGCAGACTCCCTGATCAAATTTTTAAAGCGTATTGTTGAATAATTTGGTAAAGGATGACTTCTGAAATCTGGATCTTTTGATATCCTCTAAGAATAACTTATGACAACTTTGTGCCAATTTCACTGTTTAACTTGAAATGAACCAGGACCTCTGAGTCATACTTAATAAAGTCAATTTTATAATTCATTTTTTGGATTTATTTGCTATGCGATATATTCTCTATTACTGATCCGAACTTAAAATATGAGAAAGCATTATCTGATTTACTTACTATGTTTTGGCTTAGATGTTTTAATAATATCCACCAGTGTGAGTTTTTGAAAAATAATTTTTCCTGCTATTGTAGTTTACCAGCAAATGCCAGAATTCTGTGGTTGATTTTGTATTTTTGCAAGGAAAACAGAAAACTGAGTGCCAGGTTAAAATGGCTATGGAGGGCTGATGATATACTTATACTCATTTAATTTTTACTATTCATTTCAGGAGGGCTGAAATGGCTAAGGAGAGTGCCGGGTTAAAAGAAGAAGCGGAGATGATGAAGCTAAACAATACAAGGTGATAAGAACCATGCAGTTATCGAATTCATAAATTATTGTCGAACAAGACTATATGTTTGACTGATTGCTAACGTATGTGATAGAATAGAGAATCTTAAAATATCTTGTTATCTTGTAAGTTAAGTGTATCTTATATTTTCTCTTATTAGTTTCTCCTAAGAGTATGTTATCTTATGTACATACATATCATCACACTTTGTTTTCTTATTTAATTCAGATTAGAGGTCTGGTATTAATATAAATAGATAAGGTTATAAATTTTTCTTTTGTCGAAACAGTTTTATTGTAAATATTATGCCTTCTGTATTTTTCCTTTTTTTCCATCTGTAAATAAAACACTAACTCTTATAACTTCAATTTAGCAGTGGTGTATCAATGTCTCCGGCTGCAAGAAGTTCAAGGATTTTTGCCCTTGAAAATATGCTTGCCACTTCTACAACACTAGTGTCTATGGCATCTCAGTTATCAGAGGCAGAAGAGCGGGAACGGGTTTTCAGTGGCAAGGGACGCTGGAATCAAGTCCGGTCCCTCACTGATGCCAGGAATTTAATGAACTTGTTGTTCAATCTCGCTTGGTAGAGCTAATCTTCAAGTCTGTTTTCCGTAGTTGATTAAAGTTTAACAATATGGTTTAAAAAGTTGTTAAATTTGTTAGATTCTGTTGAAAAGTAACACCTATCAAATCTTAAGTAGTTCATAAGTTGTCTTTAGCGATTTAACTGGATTTTCTGTCTGCTTTTTTATTTTACTTTTTTTTATTTCAGGTGTTCTTTGCGAGAAAAAGAATTTATCTGCAGAGATAAGGACATGGAAATATCTGATCTAAAGCAAAAAATAGTTAGTCTAAAATGTTCACTTGAACAGTTGAAAAGGCAGAGGGATGGACTTGATCATCAATTGAAGTTAATGGTTAGTATATTTGACCTTGAGATGCCATATCTTGTCCCCTTTTTAACATTCGAGATTTAGCATTCGAAATAAAATTTTCAATGCAACCTTGACTTTACTGATGTTCTGAGATAAACTTATCTCCTTTCCAAATTTAAGTAACAAATTTTTATATGACGTTAATGTCTCACTGTCCATACTATTTTTACAACTTTTTAATTTTGCAGAGGTCGGAATCCATGCGAGATTCAGGATGTTATGTTGGAGGACATCCTTATGACTTACGCAAGCTGGTAGGTCTTGCCAACAAATATTCCATTCCATCATTATTTACGTTTTTATTTTGTGGCTTTTATTGATTCGTTGGTTATCAAATAGGAAAATCGGCGATCTACCATTTTATTCGAGGATATGGAAATACCAGATGCTGAATCAGATGAATGGGTAGAGTCTGCAAAATTGCATGGCAGGAAAAGAAAATCTAAAGGCGGCAAACGTTCAAATACAATTTCAGATATGCCAAAATTATTTCAACAGAAGCACCAGATGGACCATCTGGTGCTTCTGTTGAAATAATTTTGGCATCATCTGGACCATCGGTAAAAACTGCATCAGATGTTTGCTGCTCTTGTAGCAAATCCTCTTCTTGCAAAACATCGAAATGCGCTTGCAGAGCTATGGGAATTGGTTGTGGAAGTTCATGTGGTTGCCGGGAAACAAAGTGTGCAAACAGAGAAGGAGGGACTGTAAATGATCCCGGTAGTGACGAAGCAGATAAAAACCGCCTTCTAGCAACTCAAGGTGCTGAGTTGCTTCAGGGTGCACTGGTTGAGGGGCCTGCTGAAGCTAACACTGATCATTGGCCAAGAAAAGATCTCTCTGACATTGGAAATACATTGGTTTGTCCCTCTTTTTCATTTTCAATGTCTAGTATTTATACATCACTGAATCTTTAATTTTTTGTCATTCATTGCATTCTAGTGAAATGCATGTGATTCAAATTGCTATTGATTGAAATTAAAATGAAATTTCTTCACTTGGCTATTACGACACTTTAGATTGAAGATGTTTGACACATGTTGGTTGGTAACTCTCACTGATATAGCATCATTGATTCATGTGATTACATTGAATCACTTTCATTTTTTATCAAGCATCATCAGTTTCTACGTGGCATTTGTTGTATCTAATGTTCGTGTCTGTGAGTGTTTCATGTTGCTGCTGTGATAACGACCGTTTCCTATTTATTCTTTTCCAGGCTAAATCAAATGCCATGAAGAGTAAGAAAGAGAAGAATAACAATAGTGAAGCAAATGTATATGAGGATATACCACAAAAAACGCATCTTCCTAAATTTGAAAATGCTTCAATTCCTCCAAAGCCCAATCAAATACCACGGGCCATGCAAAAGCAAGGGTCATCAAATACTATCCTTCCATTGGGAGACAAGAATGCTAGTAAGCAAGATGAGTCAATCAAAAAGGAGCCCGAAGTTGATGCTACAATTCCAATTCGTCCAAAAAGAACACTTGAGAAAGAGAACAGTGGGCTTTGAATTAATTTCTCTCTAGATTTTATGACGGATGCCATTGCCATATTCTTATGGTGAATCTATTGAAGAGACTTGTTTGGCCGACTAGAAATTTGTATATCAATTCAGTTGATTTTGGTTTGTATTTTGAAGTCATCATCAGTCCAATATATCAGATATAATAGGATCGAAGAAATTGAGATTAGCTTCATAGAAGTATGATTTATAGGAAGAAACATAGGGAAAACCCTTAGAATTCATATTGAATTGTATTGAAAAAGATTAAATGGTAATGAGTACATAGATGGTCTTTTATAGACCTCAACTACACTTAACCACATGTGTAACTAACTATAGTTCTAACTAACATTTAACCAACTCTAACTACCTTTACTAACTATAGTTGTCTTAACACTAACTCTAGTTATCTCAACATCCCCCTCAAACTCAAGGTAAGAGAATTATTACTTGAGTTTGAAATACAAATTTCCAAAATGAATGATGTTGTAACTAACACAAAAGAGGCACACTTAGTAAAAGAAACCAAAAACTGCAAAAATGAAAGTTGAGTAGCTCAAGCCCATTGCAAATTCCAGATTCTTCAATTGAGAAGTCCGGGCCCAATACAGTAGTCCAATTGACAAAGAAGACGATTCTGAACATGCAAAAAAACACGTTTGAACCAAAAGCGCTTATTCAAAACGCATGTCTAACCAAAATCACTTCTCCAAAAACGTGTCTGGACCAAAATCATTTTACCAGAACGTGCTGCTTCTCCAAACGCACTTCTGTATGGAATAAAGAATACGAAAAAAAATAAAGCGATTTTGCCAAATGCACTTTTGCAGAATTTGATGGAATAGCGAAAACGAGATTCCCCAAACGTGCTTCTGCGATGCGCTATCTGCATCGTCACTATGCGAAGAAAGGTTTTGAAACGCGATTCTGAAACATGAAAGGCTTTTACATAACTCTGATCTCCGCCCCTAAAATCCTCAACCAAAATAGCTTTCCCAAACCGCGATTTCAAAACATGATGATTCTTGATTTTGGTGTTTGATTATGATATTACAGTGCAGGGAGAAGAAACCAATGTACCTCCAGGATCGAAGATAAAGTGTGATGATTTTAATGAATGAAGACTCAGTGATAACATCATCACAAGAAAAAAGGAACGAAAAGCCATGGCAATCACATTCAACGAAAACAGAGAAGACCAGAACGAGTTTGTTATGCCGGGATCGAATACTAATGCAGAGCCTCCGTCTCGAAACAAGCGCAACAACAAACACAATCGATTGCCGTTGGAGTTAAAAACGAAAATACTAACAGAAACAGATGAAATGCAAACTGAATTTGATAGAAGTGAGTGTTGAGGCAAAATCCCTAATTAATTTTAAAGATAACAAACCCTAAATGATTAAAGGATTAATGGACTTTGATTAGTTTCTTGGTATTTAACTTGTGTTCTTGAGTGTTTAATTAAGACAGGAACAAGATATGAACCATACCAAGATACAAGGAATCAAAGATCATTAAGAAGAAAGAACTTTGTCATAGTTCAGAAAATTGGACATAGTTCAGTAGCTGAACAAGAGTTCAGAACGTTGGACATAGTTCAGAAGCTGAACACAGTTCAGAAGGTTGGACACAGTTCAGAAGCTGAACATAGTTCAGAAGCTAAAATGAAGTTCAGAAGCTGAAACACAGTTCAGAAGGTGAAATCCTGTTCAGATGCAGCAATGTTGATCAGAAGCTGAAATGCAGTTCAGAAGCTTGTTCACAAGTTCTGAAACCTTGTCATAAAGCTGCTCTTACACCAGCCCAGAAACTCAAAAACATGCATGCCACACGTGACATAAATAAATGTCCAGGAAAATATACTTGCATGGATCAATCAAGCAATAAAGGCATTTACAAGATGAATGTCAAAAAGGACATTCAATGTTCATTTAAGACTATGAACATTGAATTAAACAGGAATATTCCAAAAGGGAATATTATCCTAAATGTTCAAATTACCTCACTTCATTTATGTTTCACTATTAGGATTTGATTACATCAAATGGAAGTCTTACAAGTCATCCTAAGTGAAACAAAAAGGATATTCTGAAGTTCAGAATGTTCAATACAACACATGCTTTAATTCTGACAGCAACAGTAAAGCAGTTGGAAAAGTAAAGCAAAAGCCAAATTACAATCTCAAAGTCAGAATCCATGAGATCTTGACACCTAAGGGGTTTGGTACTGTTACAGATCAGCAAAATCCCCTAAAGCATGGGCATGAAGTGATGGTTCCACTTTTCTCTCTCCTGCACATAATCCAAGACAGATTTGCAAAGCTCTTGGCACAGAAACATTCTGATGTACTGCACGCATAAACAAAAATTCATCAGCAATCCAGAAATCCATATGTTCATTCATACATGATGAACCCAGATAAATATCATCAAGAATGCAACAACATTCTGAAGTATTCTCAAGAACACAACAACATTCTGAAAGTCAGAATGTTCACCCAGATTTTCAAGTAAAAGTCAGTGGGGCCCAGGACACATGGCACAAGACCATTGGTCACCCTCCAACGGTTACAAGAGACCAATAACTCTATAAATAGAAGTGAAAGGCTCAGCATTATACACACAATTGCAAAGCATACAAGAAAACATTTGAAAAGTGTTTGAAGCTTTAGCATCTCAAATTGATCATCACTGAGATTCCAAATCATCTCTCAAAGTGTAAATCAATTCTCTTTATCTTGTCAAAGATAAACTCTCCCCCTTCTCTTCTGAAAGTCTTCATCTTAACCTCACTTCTTAAATTCTCCAATCAATTGTAAAGAGCAAATCTCATCTAGTTTTAAGGGTATTAAAGTCTAGGTTGAGTAACATAGTACAAAGTCTTGTGTGACTTAGTACAGAAGGTTGAGAGCCTGCTGAGGCTTAGAGAATACAGGTTGTAACCGTTCCAAGTGGATAAGATTGTAAGGTGCAGGATTTGAGAGGGTATCTTAAGCATCATAGTGGAAAACTCTCACAAGATTGTGAGGAGTGGACTAGCCCACATTGGGTGAACCACTATAAAATTCTGTGTGTCTTTCTTCTCTCCCTATACTCTTTATACTACTGCATACACATCACACACACAACACTGAACTTAAATATCTTATTCTGCAACTGACACTTCAGAACGTTCTGAAGTCTGTTTAACTTTGTTCTTCCAAGAATCAACTTGAGAAGTAATTTTTTTTAAGTACAGGATTAGATTTTAAAAAAGGGTCACAATTCAAACCCCCCTTTCTTGTGACTATATTATCTACTTCAGTGAGGGCAATGCATCACAAAAATTACCACTGGGATCAAATACTTTGATGTAGACGCCAAGAAGATGGTAGAAGAAATTGACGCGTTCCGGCAGTGTAGTGATTGTTGCCGAAACCAACTTCTCAAACTTGAAGCGTGAAAACCGAATCAAACTTGGAGTTGGAAACAAGAACACAGTGATTCTTGAATCGGTGATTTCGTCAATCTTGATCGAACTGTTCACAGTGACACCGGAAAACAGCTGAGGAAGATCGAACCAATTCTTGCACTCCATGATTTCAGATTCAAGAATTGAATCTTGCTGCTTTGAGAATCCAGGGAAGAGATAAGTTGTCTTCTTCATCATCTGCGAAACACAACCATCCTCCATAGCTTGGAATGGTGATGCTTGATGTAGAGATTTAAAGGAGCAATCTTCATCTTCGCTAAAAATTTCATCATCACAGTCAGAAACAAATTCTTTCTCTTCATCTTCGTAAGCAAAATCTTCATCTTCATGATCGCTATAGCTTGATGCACAACTGTATCACTCTGATACCATATCAGAAATAATAGGATCGAAGAGATTGAGATTAGTTTCATAGGAGAAGTATGATTGATAGGAAGAAACACAGGGAAAACCCTTAGAATTCATATTGAATTGTATTGAAAAAGATTAAATGGTAATGAGTACATAGATGGTCTTTTATAGACCTCAATTACACTTAACCACATGTGTAACTAACTATAGTTCCAACTAACATTTAACCAACTCTAACTACCTTTACTATAGTTATCTTAACACTAACTCTAGTTATCTCAACATAGTTGAAGTTGAATGGTCAAGATGAGAAAATTTGAATTCTTCTCATAGTCAGTAAAATTAGTTGAGAATGGAAGACCTAGGCAAATGATAGGCTACTATTTCCTTTATTAATTGATTGTCACGGCCTAGAGATCAACGTGAGTTGAATTCGTACATGTGTATCCATTAAATTGCTCTAATTATACTATGTTTCTCATTTTTAAGTATTTGCACTACATTATTAAATCAATTATTTTATTTTTTACGGTTTAGATAATTGTAGGCATCGCAACAAAACCCATACCTGCGGGTACCTGCCCAAACCAAACCCAATTTGACGGAATTTCTCCGCTTTGACTGGGTTTGGGTATGAGTTTGGGTTTTCCTCGATTTTAAAACACAGGTAACGGTGATAAATGTACCCGTTCCGAATGTAAAAAATCAATTTATTACCCCTTTTATATATGCCACAACGCGTTCACATCGAGAAGCTACTCGATATGTTATGCAAAACGAACGATGATGTGTTTCACACCAACATATATGGATGGATACATTGACATGGACTTTAACAATATGGACTATCGTTTATCAGAAGGAAATTTAAGGGAAATTAAAAAAAGTAGTTAAATATTAACAATCCCGCTATAATAGAAATAATATTAGACACTATAAAAATATTTCATAATAATATTTTAATCATATTTCATAAAAAATATGTGATCAAAATGTATCAAACTTGATATCTTTTTTTTTCATAATATCTCTTTTCATAATAATGATAAAATAGTTTAAATAAAATATGAAAATAGAAGAAAAAATACCTTAAAACTATATGGCTAAATTACATTCTGGGTCCTTTAAGTTTGCTGTTTGTAACAGATTAGTCCTTTAAGTTATTTTTGTAACATATTAGTCCTTTAAGTTTTCTGTTTGTAACAGATTAGTCCTTTAAGTTATTTTTGTAACAGATTAGTCCTTTAAGTTTTCTGTTTGTAACAGATTAGTCCTTCTGTTTAATAGCAAACAAGAAACTTAAAGGACTAATTTGTTACAAACAGAAAACTTAAAGGACTAATCTGTTACAAAAATAACTTAAAGGACTAATCTGTTACAAAAATAACTTAAAGGACTAATCTGTTACAAACAGCAAACTTAAAGGACCCAGAATGTAATTTAGCCAAACTATATATTCCCTTTAGGCTTTAGATATATAATAAATATATCTCATTTATTCCCACAAACACACAAACACAAAAAATCCATCATAACGACTGGCATAAAGAAAACAAAAAAAGTAGCATTTTTTTTAATGAAAAGTTGTACTCCCTCCATAACTTTTTATAAGCAAATTTGACCAATTCACATTTTTTAAGGAATGTGGTTTGTGTTATTTAATTTAAGTTAAATAACCTATTTTGCCCTCATTAATTGTGGTGTACAGTAGTATATTTTCAAGGTGTTGTTGTTAAACGTGTGTGCATTTAAAAAATTAAAGTAAGGGTATTTCAGGTATATTATCCTTAAATATGACAAAAAAAGTCAATTTTGCTTATAATTAGTTACAACTAAAATGGTTGAATTTTGCTTATATTTTGTTATGGAGGGAGTATATTATTTTGTTTGTGTGGCGAAATGAATTTTGTGTTTGAGGCAAGCATCGAATACTAATTTTGGAAAGTAGTTTATTTAGTTAATAATAATAATATATACTCTATATAAGGGGATATGATCTCGGGATGAATTTTTCATTAACACAATTATAACCTTAAACAAAATTTTCCTATAAGTTTATTATTTATGTCATTAAAAAATATAAGAATTTATATTACACTTGTTATATTGTCGGTGTCATTCAAATAGATAAACTTAGTTTGTTATAATATGAAAGTCACAAACATTTATATTTATTCTTTTAATCAAAATCAATATTTCATAAAAAAAGTATTGATCATATTTGCAAATACTAGCACAGTAATAACAATAATAATAATATCCCCTCATAATAATAATAATAATAATAACAATAATAATAATAATAAAAATAATGAGTTTAATGTATATATATATATATATATATATATTGTCATTCTACAAAAGTTTTATACTTGTATCAAATGATTGTTGTTAAAAGTTTTAAAGGGATGTCGGAAGGACATCGAACGTGCATTTGGAGTGCTTCAAGTTCGATTTAAAATCATCAGTGAACCAGCTCGCTTGTGGGACATAGCCGATTTGAGTATCATCATGATCATTCATCATATTACATAATATGATTGTTGAGGATGAACGAGATTCATATTCTCAACGTTGGACCGATTTTGAGCAATATGAGGAAAGTGGATCTAGTACACCGCAACCATACTCGACCGAGGTGTTACCCGCTTTTGCAAATCATGTGCGTGCTAGATCCGAGTTGCGTGATCCAAATGTTCATCACGAATTACAAGCAGATCTAGTGAAGCACATATGGACAAAGTTTGGAATGTTTCGTGATTGAAGATGATTTGTATCGTACTAATTAAGTTACTTGTGTGTTGTGTGCTTAGTTTGTTGTATTGCATTTTAAGTTATTTGTGTGCCGCATGTTTAGTTTATTGTATTGCATTTTAAGTTAAGAAAATAAAAATAATTTATTTAAATAAAATTTTGTTTTTACAAAAACACTAAAAAATAAATTGTTAAGTGTTTATTATTTTAATTTAATTATAATTGATAATTGTAATTTTATGTAATTATAAAAACAAAAATATAAAATTAAATAAGAATATGAAATAAAAAGTGGTGGGGTAGAGTGTTGAATGAAAAACCATTGGAGTGAGTATTTGCTGAATAAGTGTAGAATTATTACGTGGAAAACCGAGAAAATGATGTCAAGTGTTGAGAATTGAAAAAGTGTGTGTTGAATGGTAAAACCATATTAAATGGTCTTAGAAATAATCTTACTCATTTTCCCTTCATCACGTGACACGCGCGTGACCTCACTCTACATTGAATTCGGACGCGAGCCATTTCGTCAAATCCACTTGAATCCAAAACCCTCCACCTCCACGTCCACATTTCTAAATCAACATTTTCAAAACACAAACCCTTTCGTTCCTTTCTCTCACCAAATCCACTTTCATTTCAAACCCTAACCATAACCAGCTTCTTCAACCAATCACATTAATCACAGATCGAACGCTGTTTTGATTTCTTTCTTCGAAAAATGGAACACACGGAAATGAACGGTGGTAAGAATGCAGATTCAACGCAATGCGTTCGTGTTGCGGTCAATATTCGGCCTCTTATTACCGCAGAGCTTCTTCATGGATGTACCAATTGCATCACCGTTCCTCCTGGTGAACCTCAGGTTCGTTTCTTAATTCTTATTTATTAGCTCTAATACTTCATTTTTTTCAATTATTTCTTCAATTCTCATTGTTTAATTTTAAGTTTTAGTTTATGAAATTTTGAATCTGTAATTCTTTTGTGAAATTGACGCCTAAGTTTGTAATTTATTGTTCAATTGATATGAATTTTTGTTTAAGTATTGGATTTCGTATTTTAGTGTATGAAAATTTGAATCTGTAACCGTGTGCGAAATTGATGCTTAATGCTGTAATTAATTGTTCAATTTTGTAAGAAGCATTGTTTAAGTGTTGGATTTAGTGTATGAAATTTGAATCTGTAATAGTGTACGAAATTGATGCTCAAGCTGTAATTAATTGTTCAATTTGTATATGAAGTAGTATTGTTTAAGTGTTGGATTTAGTATTTTTAGTGTATGAAACTTTGAATCTGTAATAATGTGCGAATTTGATGCATAAAGCTGTAATTAATTGGTCAATTTGTATGAAGCAATGTTTAAGTTTTGATTTTAGTTCATGGAATTTTGAATCTGTAATCGTGTGCGCGAATTTGTTACTTAAAGTTGTAGTTAATTGTTCATTTCCTAGGAAGCATTGTACAAGTGTTGGATTTAGTGTGTGAAATTGAATCTGTGATAGTGTGCGGAATTTATTTGTTGATATTGTTTTTGGTTGATTTGTAGGTACAAATTGGGACACATGCGTTTACCTATGATTTTGTATATTGTAGCACCGGATCGCCGTCGTCTGCGATATATGATGACTGTGTGGCTCCGCTGGTTGATGCGTTGTTTCATGGATACAATGCAACAGTTCTTGCTTATGGGCAGGTATAATTTTTAAGTATGATATAGTTTAACTGGTTTTGATTTTGATCATGATGATTGTGACAATTTTATTTTAGATGCTTTGTTTTGTTATGTTTGGTCTAAATTTCCGTTTTTTTCTTAGACGGGATCTGGTAAGACATATACAATGGGCACTAATTATACTGGAGAAGAAAGTGCTGGTGGAATTATACCCAACGTGATGAGGACCATATTCAAGAGGGTTCAGGATTTGAAAGAAGAGTCTAATGAGTTTTTGATTCATGTATCTTTTATTGAGGTAAAAATTCTGTTTAGTTTATTGTTTAGTGAATTTTCTTGGGTGATTGATTGAGATTAGTCATTTTAAAATTTCTTTTGTTAAAAAAATGACAGATTTTCAAGGAAGAGGTGTTTGATCTGCTTGATCCTAATGCATCTAAAGGAGAATCCGTATGTAATGCAAAGTTTGCTGCCCCTGCTAGAGTTCCAATACAGATTAGGGAGACGTTAAGTGGGGGAATAACCATGGCTGGTGTGACAGAGCCTGAAGTCAAGACAAAAGAAGAAATGTCGTCTTATCTCTCTCGCGGTTCCATGTCACGTGCCACTGGGAGGACAAACATGAACAGTCAATCAAGGTAAACTACTGCAAATGAAACTTAAGTTGGATACCGTAAACGCCTCATATTTAATTATATAGTTTGATTTGATGTAATGGCTCTAAATTCTAATCTATACTACATATTAGTTAATTAATGTTTACAACTAATAGTTTTAATCTTTCCAGCTCAGCTGGGAAATTAATCTACAGAATAGTGCTAACAACACTCATTCTAACACACGCTTTCTAACACCAACTCTCTTATTTGGTGAAATATACGAGTCCCAATGCTTTATGTGGGATCCATTCCAGAAGTGGCGTGACCCCATGTATTTGACCCAATCAGAGAGTGATTGTTAGAAGGATTGTGTTAAAATGGGTGTTGCTAGCATTACTCCCAAGCTATAATATGATGACTCCGTGGTTCCTGTGTTTTATCTAGTCGTTCACATGCAATATTCACCATCACAATGAAGCAAAAGAATGGCGATGATGTCTTATGTGCGAAGCTACATTTAGTTGATCTTGCAGGTTAGCACGAGGTTCGTGATGAGGATCTTTCAGGAAGATACTGGATGGAGTGCAGTTGCTCGTCATGTACCAGCTCAGGAGCTTATCGGACTTTTGTTTAAGTATTTATTATGGTACTTGATTTGGTTGTATAAACAAGCAATTTGTATTCTTCAGTTGTGTTGTATTTTATTATTGAAAATTTTGATGTATCTAGTATCAGTTTAATGCACATGCTAATATTCTAGATAAAATTAGTATGGTGTTACATTGTCACGACCTAGAGATCAACGTGAGTTGAATTCGTACATGTGTATCCATTAAATTGCTCTAATTATACTATGTTTCTCATTTTTAAGTATTTGCACTACATTATTAAATCAATTATTTTATTTTTTATGGTTTAGATAATTGTAGGCATCGCAACAAAACCCATACCTGCGGGTACCTGCCCAAACCAAACCCAATTTGACGGAATTTCTCCGCTTTGACTGGGTTTGGGTATGAGTTTGGGTTTTCCCCGATTTTAAAACACAGGTAACGGTGATAAATGTACCCGTTCCGAATGTAAAAAATCAATTTATTACTCCTTTTATATATGCCACAACGTGTTCACATTGAGAAGCTACTCGAAATGTTATGCAAAACGAACTATGATGTGTTTCACACCAACATATATGGATGGATACATTGACATGGGCTTTAACAATATGGACTATCGTTTATCACAAGGAAATTTAAGGGAAATTAAAAAAAGTAGTAAAATATTAACAACCCCGCTATAATAGAAATAATATTAGACACTATAAAAATATTTCATAATAATATTTTAATCATATTTCATAAAAAATATGTGATCAAAATGTATCAAACTTGATATCTTTTTTTTTTTTTTTTTTTATAATATCTCTTTTCATAATAATGATAAAATAGTTTAAATAAAATATGAAAATAGAAGAAAAAATACCTTAAAACTATATATTCCCTTTAGGCTTTAGATATATAATAAATATATCTCATTTATTCCCACAAACACACAAACACAAAAAATCCATCATAACGACTGGCATAAAGAAAACAAAAAATGTAGCATTTTTTTAATGAAAAGTTGTATATTATTTTGTTTGTGTGGCGAAATGAATTTTGTGTTTGAGGCAAGCATCGAATACTAATTTTGGAAAGTAGTTTATTTAGTTAATAATAATAATATATACTCTATATAAGGGGATATGATATCGGGATGAATTTTTCATTAACACAATTATAACCTTAAACAAAATTTTCCTATAAGTTTATTATTTATGTCATTAAAAAATATAAGAATTTATATTACACCTGTTATATTGTCGGTGTCATTCAAATAGATAAACTTAGTTTGTTATAATATGAAAGTCATAAACATTTATATTTATTCTTTTAATCAAAATCAATATTTCATAAAAAAAAGTATTGATCATATTTGCAAATACTAGCACAGTAATAACAAGAAATAATAATATCCCCTCATAATAATAATAATAATAATAATAATAATAATAATAACAATAATAATAATAATAATAAAAATAATGAGTTTAATGTATTTATGTGTGTGTGTATATATATATATATATATATATATATATATATATATATATATATATTGTCATTCTACAAAAGTTTTATACTTGTATCAAATGATTGTTGTTAAAAGTTTTAAAGGGATGTCGGAAGGACATCGAACGTGCATTTGGAGTGCTTCAAGCTCGATTTAAAATCATCAGTGAACCAGCTCGCTTGTGGAACATAGCCGATTTGAGTATCATCATGAGATCATTCATCATATTACATAATATGATTGTTGAGGATGAACGAGATTCATATTCTCAACGTTGGACCGATTTGAGCAATCTGAGGAAAGTGGATCTAGTACACCGCAACCATACTCGACCGAGGTGTTACCTGCTTTTGCAAATCATGTGCGTGCTAGATCCGAGTTACGTGATCCAAATGTTCATCACGAATTACAAGCAGATCTAGTGAAGCACATATGGACAAAGTTTGGAATGTTTCGTGATTGAAGATGATTTGTATCGTACTAATTAAGTTATTTGTGTGTTGTGTGCTTAGTTTGTTGTATTGCATTTTAAATTATTTGTGTGCCGCGTGTTTAGTTTATTGTATTGCATTTTAAGTTAAGAAAATAAAAATAAATTATTTAAATAAAATTTTGTTTTTACAAAAACACTAAAAAATAAATTGTTAAGTGTTTATTATTTTAATTTAATTATAATTGATAATTGTAATATTGTAATTTTATGTAATTATAAAAACAAAAATATAAAATTAAATAAGAATATGAAATAAAAAGTGGTGGGGTAGAGTGTTGAATGAAAAACCATTGGAGTGGGTATTTGTTGAATAAGTGTAGAATTATTACGTGGAAAACCGAGAAAATGATTTCAAGTGTTGAGAATTGAAAAAGTGTGTGTTGAATGGTAAAACCATATTAAATGGTCTTAGAAATAATCTTACTCATTTTCCCTTCATCACGTGACACGCGCGTGACCTCACTCTACATTGAATTCGGACGCGAGCCATTTCGTCAAATCCACTTGAATCCAAAACCCTCCACCTCCACGTCCACATTTCTAAATCAACATTTTCAAAACACAAACCCTTTCGTTCTTTCTCTCACCAAATCCACTTTCATTTCAAACCCTAACCATAACCATAACCAGCTTCTTCAACCAATCACATTAATCACAGAAGAAATCAAAACAGCATTCGATCTGTGATCGAACGCTGTTTTGATTTCTTCTTCGAAAAATGGAACACACGGAAATGAACTGTGGTAAGAATGCAGATTCAACGCAATGCGTTCGTGTTGCGGTCAATATTCGGCCTCTTATTACCGCAGAGCTTCTTCATGGATGTACCAATTGCATCACCGTTCCTCCTGGTGAACCTCAGGTTCGTTTCTTAATTCTTATTTATTAGCTCTAATACTTCATTTTTTTCAATTATTTCTTCAATTCTCATTGTTTAATTTTAAGTTTTAGTTTATGAAATTTTGAATCTGTAATTCTTTTGTGAAATTGACGCCTAAGTTTGTAATTTATTGTTCAATTGATATGAATTTTTGTTTAAGTATTGGATTTCGTATTTTAGTGTATGAAAATTTGAATCTGTAACCGTGTGCGAAATTGATGCTTAAAGCTGTAATTAATTGTTCAATTTTGTAAGAAGCATTGTTTAAGTGTTGGATTTAGTGTATGAAATTTGAATCTGTAATAGTGTACGAAATTGATGCTCAAGCTGTAATTAATTGTTCAATTTGTATATGAAGTAGTATTGTTTAAGTGTTGGATTTAGTATTTTTAGTGTATGAAACTTTGAATCTGTAATAATGTGCGAATTTGATGCATAAAGCTGTAATTAATTGGTCAATTTGTATGAAGCAATGTTTAAGTTTTGATTTTTGTTCATGGAATTTTGAATCTGTAATTGTGTGCGCGAATTTGTTACTTAAAGTTGTAGTTAATTGTTCATTTCCTAGGAAGCATTGTACAAGTGTTGGATTTAGTGTGTGAAATTGAATCTGTGATAGGGTGCGGAATTTATTTGTTGATATTGTTTTTGGTTGATTTGTAGGTACAAATTGGGACACATGCGTTTACCTATGATTTTGTATATTGTAGCACCGGATCGCCGTCGTCTGCGATATATGATGACTGTGTGGCTCCGCTGGTTGATGCGTTGTTTCATGGATACAATGCAACAGTTCTTGCTTACGGGCAGGTATAATTTTTAAGTATGATATAGTTTAACTGGTTTTGATTTTGATCATGATGATTGTGACAATTTTATTTTAGATGCTTTGTTTTGTTATGTTTGGTCTAAATTTCCGTTTTTTTCTTAGACGGGATCTGGTAAGACATATACAATGGGCACTAATTATACTGGAGAAGAAAGTGCTGGTGGAATTATACCCAACGTGATGAGGACCATATTCAAGAGGGTTCAGGATTTGAAAGAAGAGTCTAATGAGTTTTTGATTCATGTATCTTTTATTGAGGTAAAAATTCTGTTTAGTTTATTGTTTAGTGAATTTTCTTGGGTGATTGATTGAGATTAGTCATTTTAAAATTTCTTTTGTTAAAATAATGACAGATTTTCAAGGAAGAGGTGTTTGATCTGCTCATCTAAAGGAGAATCCGTATGTAATGCAAAGTTTGCTGCCCCTGCTAGAGTTCCAATACAGATTAGGGAGACGTTAAGTGGGGGAATAACCCTGGCTGGTGTGACAGAGCATGAAGTCAAGACAAAAGAAGAAATGTCGTCTTATCTCTCTCGCGGTTCCATGTCACGTGCCATTGGGAGTACAAACATGAACAGTCAATCAAGGTAAACTACTGCAAATGAAACTTAAGTTGGATACCGTAAACGCCACATATTTAATTATATAGTTTGATTTGATGTAATGGCTCTAAATTCTAATCTATACTACATATTAGTTAATTAATGTTTACAACTAATAGTTTTAATCCTTACAGCTCAGCTGGGAAATTAATCTACAGAATAGTGCTAACAACACTCATTCTAACACACGCTTTCTAACACCAACTCTCTTATTTGGTGAAATATACGAGTCCCACTGCTTTATGTGGGATCCATTCCAGAAGTGGCGTGACCCACATGTATTTGATCCAATCAGAGAGTGATTGTTAGAAGGATTGTGTTAAAATGAGTGTTGCTAGCATTACTCCCAAGCTATAATATGATGACTCCGTGGTTCCTGTGTTTTATCTAGTCGTTCACATGCAATATTCACCATCACAATGAAGCAAAAGAATGGCGATGATGTCTTATGTGCGAAGCTACATTTAGTTGATCTTGCTGGTTCTGAACGAGCAAAACGAACTGGTGCGGATGGAATGCGAAGGTATTCTGATAGTTTGTGATGCAATATATTTATCTTATTTGCAATAGAACAAGTAGAGAAATTTTTTCTATAGTTTATCATACTTGTTACCATAGAATTTTGAAAATTGAGTTGGATCATGTCCTCTCTATCAGCTCAGTCTCACGAATGTTTTATGTTATTTTTTTCAAAAGTTATTTGACTGTAATTTGATTTTTCATGGTTAAGGAATTCATATCAACAAGGGACTACTGACTCTTGGAAATGTAATAAGTGCATTGGGAGATGAAAGAAGGCGAAAAGAAGGAGGCCATGTACCGTATCGAGATAGCAAGTTAACACGCCTTTTGCAGGTTTGCATTGTATTTGTTTAAGAAATACTTTAATATACTTATTTTAACTGCTCTGCATTTTCTTTGATATAATATAACGATAATTTTATTCTACTTGGTGAAATAATGTAGAAAAAAATATTTGAACAAAAAATTGTAGGCTAATTATTTGTTGGTAAGGGAGTGTGACCCTACTGTAGGCCTGCAATTCTGCATGATATTTGTTTAAGCACCTTCAACAAGTCTGTATCTTATATCATATTATTGATATATAATGATTCTACCCTAAGTGGTGGAATAGTTTAAGATATAATATCTGGACAGAAATGAACATTCCTGATCTAAAAGTCATGTTTTGCTGGGGACTGGAGTGAAACTTGAAAGCAAATGTTAATGAAAAATGTGATGATGAAGTTCGAATTTCTTCTTCTTATCATGTTTGCTATTGACATGCTAATGGTTAATTAATACGTAGGATTCTCTTGGAGGGAACAGCAAAACGGTGATGATAGGTACAATGTTATACCCGGCGAATGACAATGGATTCTTAAATTTTTTATACCTTTTAAATATTGCGTGTCTCATTTAATCTGTTTGAAATGCCACAGCATGTGTTAGTCCTGCAGAGACGTTGAATACGTTAAAATATGCAAATCGTGCACGGAACATACAGTACAAAGCAATCGTAAGTGCTTTTATATTAGTGTTCTTTATAATTTCGATGTATTTTTTGTTTGCTTGTGGACAGGGTCGTTTGTTTCTTATATTTCATGAATTTCATTTTTATTGTTTTAGATTAATCGTGATCCAATAGGCGCCCAACAACAGAGATTGCAAAGTCGTAATGAGCAATTGGAGGCTGAACTTCTTTGTTTTAAAGGTGTTGGTGGTGTACCGTTTGAAGAAATTCAGGTACATCATTCTGTTAGGTAGTGTGTGAAGTTGCTCCCTGGCAGCAGGAGCAAAAGACATCAGAAACATATGACCGGTAAATGAGGGAGCAACTTCACACACTACCTAACAGAATGATGTACCTGAATTTCTTCAAGCGGTACACCACCAACACCTTTGCGTTGCTTGCTCCTAGTAAGGATACCTTGTGTTTGAGGATCTGGGCAGCAGGAGCAAAGGACATGAGAAAACACAAGGTATCCTTACTTGAAGCAAGCAACGCAAAGCTGCAAAGCGAGCTTCACGCCCGTGGACAAATTTGTGGGAGTTTAAAAGAACGTGCTTGTGATGCTCAGGTGTTTAGTCAATCCTTAGTGTTTTCTGTTTTGGTGAAATGTTGGGAGGTTTACAAAAAGTCTTGGCGTTTTTTGACTTCAAGTTGTTGGGTCTGACTCAAAGTATTGAATGTTTTAGGTTGAAAAGGACCAACTGATCATGAAAATAGAAGCACTTCGAAATGGTAGATCTTGGGATGAGATTGATTCCAATTCAAACCAGGTTTGAATACATCAGTTCATTTCCTTTTTTTCAAATGAAAAATGTTAGTGGAGGAGTGGAATCCACAACCACCTATCTCTCTAATCCCTGTGATCCTCCCCCGAAACCACCTCATCCCTCCTTACATAATATCTTTCTAATTCTAATGCATGGGAAGTATTTTTTTAACAAAATAGTACATCACTAACTTGTAATCTGATCTTGCTTCTAGGATTGTGACCTAGTGAAATCTTATGTTTCAAAGATCCATGATTTGGAAGGCAAATTGCTGCGTTTGAAAAATTTGATTGTGAAAACAAGCAATTTCCTGGTTAATAATGCTTCAGTTCTCAAGCAACATTATGAAAAGAAACTTAATGAGTTGGAACATGAGAAGAAATTTTTGCAGGTAATCAATCTATGCTAAAAGTTTTTTGTTGAATTATTATTATTATTATTATTATTATTACTGTGTTAACTCAAATCCCTTTTTTAAATTATTGGTAGAGAGAAATTGAAGAACTCAAATCCACCTCTGGAGATGGCACTCACAAATTAAAGGAAGAATATCTTCAAAAGTTGAATGCACTTGAATCACAGGTGAATTATTATTTATAATGTTTTTAACTCTTAATTAGTGGTTACTCGAATCAGTTAATTATTTATTTACTTTCCAGGTCTCTGAGCTGAAGAAGAAACAAGATGCTCTGGCTGATCTTTTGAGGGAAAAACAGAAAGGTGATGAGGCTGCAAAGAGACTGCAGGATGAGATCCAAAGAATTAAATCTCAAAAGGTGCAATTCGCCTGTTAATGGAACTTGATTTATAGTTTGAAAACTTCATATTCTTCTTTTTTTGCTTTTATGCTCTTTATTGATAGTTCATTTTTATTAGGTTCAATTGCAACACAAGATTAAGCAGGAATCTGAACAATTTAGGTTATGGAAAGCTTCATGTGAAAAGGAAGTTCTCCAGGTAAATGTAGTAAGGATGAGTTTTCTTGAACTTTTTAATAGAAAATACATATAATAGGTTATCTGTTCTTGATAATAAGAGATGATTCTAGTTTCTAACCACTGTATTTCTCTGCTGAAATTTTTTGTCAACAAATTGTTGGAGATTTATCAAGCCATGCATCTTTCCTCACGTGAAACTGGTTAGTAGATTTATCAAGCCATGCATCTTTCCCTATTTAGTGAGCATTTTACTAATAAGCCTAATTTTTATTTCATATTCAGGTATCAGTGGGAATGGTCCAGGAATTCAGGTACTGCTAAGTTTGTGAATTTTGATTAGTGCTCTATGTTGCTATATATTATTATGTTTGTGATTTCTTGGGGGGTTTCGGTTTCCTCTACTCGACATATAATTTTTCTATTTTAAAGGATTTGATGCAGGCAATAGAGCATGAACTTGAAGTCACTGTTCGAGTGCATGAAGTACGTTCGGAGTATCAACGTCAAATGGAAGTGTATGTGTTTTTTTTTTTATTTTTTAGATTCTTCAACCGAGACTTTTAGATACCTGAATAGGCAGACTCCCTGATCAAATTTTTAAAGCGTATTGTTGAATAATTTGGTAAAGGATGACTTCTGAAATCTGGATCTTTTGATATCCTCTAAGAATAACTTATGACAACTTTGTGCCAATTTCACTGTTTAACTTGAAATGAACCAGGACCTCTGAGTCATACTTAATAAAGTCAATTTTATAATTCATTTTTTGGATTTATTTGTTATGCGATATATTCTCTATTACTGATCCGAACTTAAAATATGAGAAAGCATTATCTGATTTACTTACTATGTTTTGGCTTAGATGTTTTAATAATATCCACCAGTGTGAGTTTTTGAAAAATAATTTTTCCTGCTATTGTAGTTTACCAGCAAATGCCAGAATTCTGTGGTTGATTTTGTATTTTTGCAAGGAAAACAGAAAACTGAGTGCCAGGTTAAAATGGCTATGGAGGGCTGATGATATACTTATACTCATTTAATTTTTACTATTCATTTCAGGAGGGCTGAAATGGCTAAGGAGAGTGCCGGGTTAAAAGAAGAAGCGGAGATGATGAAGCTAAACAATACAAGGTGATAAGAACCATGCAGTTATCGAATTCATAAATTATTGTCGAACAAGACTATATGTTTGACTGATTGCTAACGTATGTGATAGAATAGAGAATCTTAAAATATCTTGTTATCTTGTAAGTTAAGTGTATCTTATATTTTCTCTTGTGATTAGTTTCTCCTAAGAGTATGTTATCTTATGTACATACATATCATCACACTTTGTATTCTTATTTAATTCAGATTAGAGGTCTGGTATTAATATAAATAAATAAGGTTATAAATTTTTCTTTTGTCGAAACAGTTTTATTGTAAATATTATGCCTTCTGTATTTTTCCTTTTTTTCCATCTGTAACTAAAACACTAACCCTTATAACTTCAATTTAGCAGTGGTGTATCAATGTCTCCGGCTGCAAGAAGTTCAAGGATTTTTGCCCTTGAAAATATGCTTGCCACTTCTTCTACAACACTAGTGTCTATGGCATCTCAGTTATCAGAGGCAGAAGAGCGGGAACGGGTTTTCAGTGGCAAGGGACACGCTGGAATCAAGTCCGGTCCCTCGCTGATGCCAGGAATTCAATGAACTTGTTGTTCAATCTAGCTTGCTCTAGGTAGAGCTAATCTTCAAGTCTGTTTTCCGTAGTTGATTAAAGTTTAACAATATGGTTTAAAAAGTTGTTAAATTTGTTATATTCTGTTGAAAAGTAACACCTATCAAATCTTAAGTAGTTCATAAGTTGTCTTTAGCGATTTAACTGGATTTTCTGTCTGCTTTTTTATTTTACTTTTTTTATTTCAGGTGTTCTTTGCGAGAAAGAGAATTTATCTGCAGAGATAAGGACATGGAAATATTTGATCTAAAGCAAAAAATAGTTAGTCTAATATGTTCACTTGAACAGTTGAAAAGGCAGAGGGATGGACTTGATCATCAATTGAAGTTAATGGTTAGTATATTTGACCTTGAGATGCCATATCTTGTCCCCTTTTTAACATTCGAGATTTAGCATTCGAAATAAAACTTTCAATGCAACCTTGACTTTACTGATGTTCTGAGATAAACTTATCTCCTTTCCAAATTTAAGTAACAAATTTTTATATGACGTTAATGTCTCACTGTCCATACTATTTTTACAACTTTTTAATTTTGCAGAGGTCGGAATCCATGCGAGATTCAGGATATTATGTTGGAGGACATCCTTATGACTTACGCAAGCTGGTAGGTCTTGCCAACAAATATTCCATTCCATCATTATTTACGTTTTTATTTTGTGGCTTTTATTGATTCGTTGGTTATCAAATAGGAAAATCGGCGATCTACCATTTTATTCGAGGATATGGAAATATCAGATGCTGAATCAGATGAATGGGTAGAGTCTGCAAAATTGCATGGCAGGAAAAGAAAATCTAAAGGCGGCGAACATTCAAATACAATTTCAGATGATGCCAAAATTATTTAAACAGAAGCACCAGATGGACCATCGGTAAAAACTGCATCAGATGTTTGCTGCTCTTGTAGCAAATCCTCTTCTTGCAAAACATTGAAATGCGCTTGCAGAGCTATGGGAATTGGTTGTGGAAGTTCATGTGGTTGCCGGGAAACAAAGTGTGCAAACAGAGAAGGAGGGACTGTAAATGATCCCGGTAGTGACGAAGCAGATAAAAACCGCCTTCTAGCAACTCAAGGTGCTGAGTTGCTTCAGGGTGCACTGGTTGAGGGGCCTGCTGAAGCTAACACCGATCATGGGCCAAGAAAAGATCTCTCTGACATTGGAAATACATTGGTTTGTCCCTCTTTTTCATTTTCAATGTCTAGTATTTATACATCACTGAATCTTTAATTTTTTGTCATTCATTGCATTCTAGTGAAATGCATGTGATTCAAATTGCTATTGATTGAAATTAAAATGAAATTTCTTCACTTGGCTATTACGACACTTTAGATTGAAGATGTTTGACACATGTTGGTTGGTAACTCTCACTGATATAGCATCATTGATTCATGTGATTACATTGAATCACTTTCATTTTTTATCAAGCATCATCAGTTTCTACGTGGCATTTGTTGTATCTAATGTTCGTGTCTGTGTGAGTGTTTCATGTTGCTGCTGTGATAACGACCGTTTCCTATTTATTCTTTTCCAGGCTAAATCAAATGCCATGAAGGGTAACCAAAGAAAGAAATGGCGGAAATCGTCAATAGTTCTTGTTACAGAACCGCCTCCATCTTCATCGCAGCCTGGTAATTCAGATGCCCCCAAGAAAGAGAAGAATAACAATAGTGAAGCAAATGTATATGAGGATATACCACAGAAAACGCATCTTCCTAAATTTGAAAATGCTTCAATTCCTCCAAAGCCCAATCAAATACCACGGGCCATGCAAAAGCAAGGGTCATCAAATACTATCCTTCCATTGGGAGACAAGAATGCTAGTAAGCAAGATGAGTCAATCAAAAAGGAGCCCGAAGTTGATGCTACAATTCCAATTCGTCCAAAAAGAACACTTGAGAAAGAGAACAGTGGGCTTTGAATTAATTTCTCTCAAGATTTTATGACATATGCCATTGTCATATTCTTATGGTGAATCTATTGAAGAGACTTGTTTGGCCGACTAGAAATTTGTATATCAATTCAGTTGATTTTGGTTTGTATTTTGAAGTCATCATCAGTCCAATATATCAGAAATAATAGGATCCAAGAAATTGAGATTAGCTTCATAGGAGAAGTATGATTGATAGGAAGAAACATAGGGAAAACCCTTAGAATTCATATTGAATTGTTTTGAAAAAGATTAAATGGTAATGAGTACATAGATGGTCTTTTATAGACCTCAATTACACTTAACCACATGTGTAACTAACTATAGTTTTAACCAACATTTAACCAACTCTAACTACCTTTACTAACTATAGTTGTCTTAACAAGTTATCTCAACATCCCCCTCAAACTCAAGGTAAGAGAAATATTACTTGAGTTTGAAATACAAATTTCCAAAGTGAATGATGTTGTAACTAACACAAAAGAGGTACACTTAGTAAAAGAAACCAAAAACTGCAAAAAATGAAAGTTGAGTAGCTCAAGCCCATTGCAAATTCCAGATTCTTCAATTGAGAAGCCCGAGCCCAATACAATAGTCCAATTGACAAAGAAGACGATTCTGAACATGCAAAAAAAACACGTTTGAACCAAAAACGCTTATTCAAAACGCACGTCTAACCAAAATCACTTCTCCAAAAACGTGTTTGGACCAAAATCATTTTACCAGAACGTGCTGCTTCTTCAAACGCACTTCTGTATGGAATAAGGAATACGAAAAAAAATAAAGCGATTTTGCTAAATGCACTTTTGCAGAATTTGATGGAATAGCGAAAACGAGATTCCCCAAACGTGCTTCTGCGATGCGCTATCTGCATCGTCACTATGCGAAGAAAGGTTTTGAAACGCGATTCTGAAACATTAAAGGCTTATACATAACTCTGATCTCCGCCCCTAAAATCCTCAACCAAAATAGCTTTCCCAAACCGCGATTTCAAAACATGATGATTCTTGATTTTGGTGTTTGATTATGATATTACAGTGCAAGGAGAAGAAACCAATATACCTCCAGGATCGAAGATAAAGTGTGATGATTTTAATGAATGAAGACTCAGTGATAACATCATCACAAGAAAAAAGGAACGAAAAGCCATGGCAATCACATTCAACGAAAACAGAGAAGACCAGAACGAGTTTGTTCTGCCGGGATCGAATACTAATGCAGAGCCTCTGTCTCGAAACAAGCGCAACAACAAACACAATCGATTGCCGTTGGAGTTAAAAACGAAAATACTAATAGAAACAAATGAAATGCAAACTGAACTTGATAGAAGTGAGGGCAATGCATCACAAAAATTATCACTGGGATCAAATACTTTGATGTAGACGCCACAAAGATGGTAGAAGAAATTGACGCGTTTCGGCAGTGTAGTGATTGTTGCCGAAACCAACTTCTCAAACTTGAAGCGTGAAAACCGAATCAAACTTGGAGTTGGAAACAAGAACGCAGTGATTCTTGAATCAGTGATTTCGTCAATCTTGATCGAACTGTTCACAGTGACACCGGAAAACAGTTGAGGAAGATCGAACCAATTCTTGCACTCCATGATTTCAGATTCAAGAATTGAATCTTGCTGCTTTGAGAATCCAGGGAAGAGATAAGTTGTCTTCTTCATCATCTGCGAAACACAACCATCCTCCATAGCTTGGAATGGTGATGCATGATGTAGAGATTTAAAGGAGCAATCTTCATCTTCGCTAAAAATTTCGTCATCACAGTTAGAAACAAATTCTTTCTCTTCATCTTCGTAAGCAAAATCTTCATCTTAATGATCGCTATAGCTTGATGCGCAACTGTATCACTCTGATACCATATCAGAAATAATAGGATCGAAGAGATTGAGATTAGTTTCATAGGAGAAGTATGATTGATAGGAAGAAACACAGGGAAAACCCTTAGAATTCATATTGAATTGTATTGAAAAAGATTAAATGGTAATGAGTACATAGATGGTCTTTTATAGACCTCAATTACACTTAACCACATGTGTAACTAACTATAGTTCCAACTAACATTTAACCAACTCTAACTACCTTTACTATAGTTATCTTAACACTAACTCTAGTTATCTCAACATAGTTGAAGTTGAATGGTCAAGATGAGAAAATTTGAATTCTTCTCATAGTCGGAAAAATTAGTTGAGAATGGAAGACCTAGGCAAATGATAGGCTACTATTTCCTTTATTAAGTGATTGTCACGACCTAGAGAACAACGTGAGTTGAATTCGTACATGTGTATCCATTAAATTGCTCTAATTATATACTGTTTCTCATTTTTAAGTATTTGCACTACATTATTAAATCAATTATTTTATTTTTTATGGTTTAGATAATTGTAGGCATAGCAACAAAACTCATACCTGTGGGTACCTGCCCAAACCAAACCCAATTTGACGGGATTTCTCCGCTTTGACGGGGTTTGGGTATGAGTTTGGATTTTCCCCGATTTTAAAACACGGGTAACGGTGATAAATGTACCCGTTCCCAATGTAAAAAATCAATTTATTACCCCTTTTATATATGCCACAACGCATTCACATCGAGAAGCTACTCGAAATGTTATGCAAAACGAACGATGATGTGTTTCACACCAACATATATGGATGGATACATTGACATGGACTTTAACAATATGGACTATCGTTTATCACAAGGAACTTTAAGGGAAATTAAAAAAAGTAGTTAAATATTAACAACCCCCGCTATAATAGAAATAATATTAGACACTATAAAAATATTTCATAATAATATTTTAATCCTATTTCATAAAAAATATGTGATCAAAATGTATGTCTGTTTACCCTGGTTTTTGGTAAACAACCGCTGGTTCTAGGTTTATTACTTGCGAGATCAACCAGTAATCTCAGGCCATTGTGTGTCTAGTTGGTTTGAATGTTCTTGCATTTTATGGGTATCCTTATGTGTTTCGAATAAGAATAATAAACAGTAAATCTCAAAGTTCGGTTGCTTGAACTTTTCGACACAGAATCGCAGTATAAAAGTAAATTTCAGAAAGAACTAACTTAAAAGAAAGTAAATTGCATTGATTGTAAATAAATGTTGTTCACAAGGATCATACATGATTCGTAACTCTTTTCTCACTGTGACTTGGATACTTCGAGTGCATAGAATGTAATGTATAAAGATTTGTGACCCCGTTTTCCTTATAGAAAACTCTTATTTATACTAAGGAAAATAACTGTACAATCCAATCCATACTTCTAACCGTTAATAACACTAATTAACAGAGAAAAACAACCTATTTGAAATTCAAATCTCGTGCCTTCGACAGTTGCAATCTTTGATTCGACGAAAAAAAACATTCCGAAGCATAACTAACCCTTTGTCTCGTCGATGTAAGTTTCGACCAGCCTTGGATGTCTCGATTCTGTCGAGCGAACAAGTATACCTTCAAAAGTTCTTTTAGACTAAAAATCCCATCTTCTTCCACATGTCCAATCAAACCTCTGAAATTGCGTCAAATTCCTCTTGTTGAAAAACACAGGTAACAAATTGCCCCCCAAAAATGTTAGATTCGACGGAAGATAATGTAAGAGAAAACTGACATTTTTGAAAAACTGTAACCTTCGACGGAACTTTACATCTTCTCAAACGATGACGTCATTTACCTCGAGCAGTTCCCAAACCAGTTATCATTACAACACTATTTTCGGAGATTTTTTGGCTCCTAGAAGAAGTAACCGACGACTTGGTTCAGAGATCCTTCAGTTCTCCTCTCGCCACGTGGTTGAATTTTTGCAACTTTTCAAATCAAGTCTTTTCAGTTCCCTCTCAGTAATGAGTACAAAAATCTACTTTTCACTTCTCCCATTGTCATTTCCTTTCCAGAAAACCTTTCTAGAAAAAACCAACTTTCTTTTTCTTTCTTCCATGGAGAAACTTTCAGAAGATTTGCTAATCGACATTACTAAAAAAGTAGCAGCAACTGGTACTCAGAACTTACTCAACTTTAAGGCAACTTCCGTTACTCATCGTCGATTGGCGACAATTTTTAGGGATTTGCCTCGTAGCTGTGTATGGTATTTCTATGACCATTTTCCTTCTGCTCAGAAACTTGCTTTCATGCGACGAATGGTCCAGAGTGGTCATGAATCGTTCAGCCTAGTGGAAATAGCAAGACTCCTTTATGATGAACCTAACAACTTGAATGACATTCTCTGTATTTTGCGCAAAGCAGCTTCCCATGGCATGGAAGGGGCAAAATACTTACTGATGATACTGAAAATCCTTTCAAAAGATGGATTTTCAATGGAGGAAGTTTTTCCTATTATTTAAGATCTTTTCGATCATCGAATGCTAGCGGAATGCAGAAGGTCCACTTGTGGAGGACCAGGTTTCCCCTAATTTTTGCCCTACAGACCTCATTGTGGTACTAGGCCTCTACCTTCAGGTCTGGTTATTCGCTTCACTTGCACTGCTTCAGGGGCATGCAAAGGACATGGGAGAAGATCTGGAATTTTCTGGCCCTTACCTGGTTCAGACAATGAATACTCTAGGACTGAAATTTGCTTCTACTGTCGTCTCGACTTAGAAGTTAAGTGGTTCCTGCATGAATTTCGCTTCCTGGAGATTGAAGGTTTCTAGGTTCTTTAGGCATTTTAGGATATAGCCTCTTTTTTTTTTAGGGCCTTGAAGCCACTTTGATGTATTTTGGATGTCGATCAATATCTTCGATGTCATTATGCTTCGACATCTTTGATGTAATATGCCTAACTTTTGGCTTCGACTTTTAATGCAATCTAATGCCTTTTTCATTTCCTATTGCTCTCTATCTCCGGATTCGACTTAAACAATGAAACTTTGACACTGTAAACTTACGCGTCGAATGAGAAATTATAAGTTTTGACTCTAACGAAACTGAAACGGTTGGTTTTTTTCATTTGAAACAAGTTTATGGCGCCACTTCCCCGAAAGCTAATGGGCCACGTTTTGGGATTAAGTAACGCCCAAAAACCACCTTTTTAAATACCAACTCAAGATGTTGCCATCTGTCAATTTTTAAAGTGAAAAGAAGTATAAAGGTATACTTTGGGGAATACAAAAAGTACTCTCTTAACTCTTTTACACATCTTTCCAAATTGATTGTTAAAACAAACAAGAAACTATCCTTTTCTGAACAGTAACCGTTTCTCCTTCTTCTTTGCAAACCAACAACCGGAAAGCTTTGAAGAACAACAATGGCGTCTTCATCCAAAACTCAATCGTCCGATACTGCTATTACGACGAATTTCTCTGTTCAACTTCAACCAGGGAATTTCAAGTTCGTTCCTGTACCTGACCTGAAAGACGAGCAAGCCCAGATTCGGAAATCTCAGGTAATGATTCCTTGCCCTGATTCTCATGTATATTCAGGTCCCTTAGCATTTCTAGGTCCACTACCCAGAGAACGAGAAGATAGTAAACAGATTAAAGAGATTTTTCCCACCTATTACCAATTTACCCCTAGGGTTTTCCTGAAGGGACCATACTTCATGAACTTCATGGACACACCAACTAGGGTATTCAGGTCTGCGCCTCATGTTGGGAGCGACATTTACTTGAAATGGTTGAACAAAGTTGAGTCAAAGAAAAAGGATTTCTGGAAATCATATGGTATCTTTGATCTCATTCAACTGTCTAGGCTTGGACAAAAATACCAACCTAACATGCTGATTGCAGCACTGCACTTTTGGGATCATTCGACAAATAGCCTCCAACTCAAATGTGGAATGTTAACCCCCACACTCCTAGATGTAGCTACGATTACGGGTCTGAAACCTACTGGCCAGACTTTTGACCCTAACACCGTTTCGACAGACTTTGATTTCAATTTCCAACGAGCCGCTTTCTCGTCTTACATCGAAGACCATTATGACACCAGTAGCGATGAAGTTTCTGATATGGAACACGTCGCATTCCTGACCCTGTGGCTATCTCTTTTTGTTTTCTGCACCCCGTCGCTGCAAGTGGCGAAGATGTACATTAAACTCGCCATCCAAATACATGAAGGTAAGGATGTTAGCTTGAGCCGACTCATCCTAGGTGCTCTGTATGATAGCCTTGGCAGTGGATCCTTTGACCTGAGGAATGCCAATGAGGAAAGAAGAACTTTGTCCGTAGCAGGACCTATTTGGCTGTTCCAACTGTGGCTATTGGCCACATTCGAGACGAGATTCCAGCTCTTTATTCCAAAGGAACACCAGGGTATGGTAGAACAAAGAAAGATAGAAGGTACCCGCCTCGCCACATTGAAGCTCAGAGAAATAGGCCAAACCAATGAAGCCTTGTTTTCGACTGCTTTCAGTGTATTCCTAAACTGTGACACCTTTGTACCTTCGATGGCTCCGTCCGTAAAGAGAACTCATGGGCCAGAGTGGTTTACTAAAGAGTTTCCAGAGCCTTCATCTGACCGTACAGGAGAACACTTCGAGATCTGGAAAGCTTATTTGACACCCAAACTGCTTTCATTTAGAATTTCGACTGGTAAAGGGAAAGAACTTTTTGGAGAAAGTGGTTACCAACCGAACCTGGTAGCCAGACAATTCGGCCTTTGCCAGCTTCGACCTAGATCCTTATTCTCTAGCAAGAAATATCTACGACATCCCAAGATTGATGGAGAATGGAGAGAGCGTCTTGCCAAATTTGATCAAACTGCCCCCAGCTTTGAGCCTATAGCTTTCAAAACACCTTTCTTATGTACTCAAGAATTTTTTACTTGGTGGAGAGAGTATTATAAAACAAAAAGTGCTGATATTGATGAAAACTTTTTACTTGAGCAGCTGATATCCGCTTTTCCTTCTGTGCAGAATAAAAAAGCAAAAAGCAAAGGTACGCATATTCGAGAAATTCAAGCATTTCAAAAATATTTCGAAACTGTGTATGATCCGAAGAATCTTAGTCGGACCGTTGCTGAGGCAGCAAAAACTTTAAAAGAAAAGATAAGCTAAAAACTTTACATGGTGAAAGCACCTCCTTATGTAAAGGATAAGTACACTTACGCTTTGCATTTCAAAACACAATTTTTGGCTTTGCCAAGTAGCAAACTTGCTTTGGCGTTTCGACCATCTCTTCCTCATTGGTTCTTTTATGGTTCGAGATTAGCCTTCAAAAACCTTTTAGCTAAAAAACATGACAGAGTAACTCCGACTAAGTATAACATACATAATTTTGGAGGTCACTTACACCTTGATATTCGACATGTTCAAATTACGTCAACAATTAAAACAGGTGATAACCTTCATAACTCACGTAACGCATGGTTTCAACTGCTTTCAAACCTAATGAATTTATACGTTTTACAGCTGTGCCTCTCGCCTCTAAACCCGCGTCAGATGATGAGCCCAACAAGGAGGAAATCAAGAAAAAGGCAAGACCTTCCAGGTCGAAAGCTGTTGAGGTAATTCCTTATCATTTTCCAATGACAATGTGTAGCGGTCTTGACCGTTTCTTTAACGAAATTAATTTTCCAGAAACGGAAACGTACCAGCAGTTCTTGCACTACGACCCCTTCTAAGAAAACCCGAAAACTCATCAACGTATCTAGCGATGGCTCAGAGGTAAGTATCAATCTCCACTCTCAAACTTCTATTTTAAGAACCATCTTCATCTTCACATACACTCGTATATTTTCTAGGATAATGGTTCTTCCCCACATGCTGATGCTGCTAAAGGTCTGTCGACTCTGGCAGGGAGAAAACAAACCAAACAACTAGAACCAGATTCGAATGTTGAGCCTCTTAAGAAGAAGGTTCCTACAACAAAAAGGATCCCGAATGAAAGTTTTGGTGTCGGGAAAGCTAATGTCGAGGTTTTCGTCAAAATCTTGAACTTCCCCGAATGCCTTATCGATTGATTTCTTCCAATCTCAAATGACAGCCTGAGTAATGATGATAATTGACATTTTAGGTACTTGAAGCTGGTAACGTCGAGATTGGGGGACAGACAACGCCTACATTACCTCATAATTGTCCTATTCCCAAAATAATTGAAGAGACGAACGAGGATGGAGCAACGGACCAGAATAGTGGCGGGAAAGCGTCCGACGAATGGATTGAAGATGTACTTGTCACTACTCCTCCCGAACCCAAACAAAACGAGGCTGGGACTGAACAACATAACAGCCTGCCGAAAGAACAACTTCTCGCTCCCACTTCAGATGTTCTAACTGTTGGGTTTTTGTAGATTGGCTACATTTTGCAAAAACATCTACTAGCCAGATGCTGGGACAGATGCGGTAGCATATGGAACAACATTATGTGACTTGTGTTTTTCGCGCCAGCTAGCGCTTTATTTTTGTACGCAATCTTCCAAAGATTTGCCTGAAGATTTATTTTCCTCTAGCTTGCTGATCAAGGCGCGTGTATCTGATGATGTGTAAAAGGCAGTCTTGCCTTGGTATTTTTTCCACAAGATATCGTTCTATATTTGGAAGTTTTTTATTATTTCTAGAAGATTTTCCAGCTGGACCGGACAATGTCCACGCTCTGTGTTGAAGCCCAAACCTGTGCTATTTCAGTATTATATATTTGTGAAGACAAACCCTAATAGGGTTACTGAAAACCGTGTGTTATAGCAAAGCGTGTGTTTAAGGTTTTTAGGGTTTCTTTTGTTAATTGTGAGCCTTGCTTGTATCTCCCTGATTCAAGCTAAGGACTGAGTTTGTTTGAGTTGTAATTGTAAGCTGCTCCTAAGCTTTTAAGTACGGAGTGAGTATGTGTTGTTAGAGTGTGTTTTTCTTGGTGGTGTTTTTGTGTAGTTGATAACAATACTGTCTGTGCTGTTGGTAGGAATTGAGACGGGGTCTCATATCTAGGAGTTCCTAGATAGAGTTGACACTGGTAGGGTCTTGGTGCAAAGTCAAGTAGTGTGTTTACGTTGGTCTTTTCACTAGAACTATTATAGTGGATTCATTCCTGGATTGGTATCCCCCAGAGTAGGAGAGTTGCTCCGAACTGGGTTAACAAACTCACTGTGTACTTTATCTTTCTGCTGTGTTCCTTTTATTTTGTGCTTTGTTACGCTGCGTTATTTTAATTGTAGTTCTGAGTAGACAAGTGCTCGGACAGTTGTGCCAACATTGTGCATAGCGTCTGTCAGTCAGGTTGCGAGGAATTTCAATTGGTATCAAAGCAGGCACCCTGTTCTGTGTGGGTGAGCTCCAGGGAAAGATTTTTCTGGCTTAATGGATAAAGAAGGAGGACTGGTGAACAGACCACCCCTGTTGGATGGGTCGAACTATGACATTTGGAAATAACGCATGACAGCATTCTTGAAATCTCTAGACAGCAGAGCTTGGAAGGCTGTGATTAAAGCATGGGTTCCTCCTAAAATAAAAGATGCGAATAATGTTGATACTGATGAGTTAAAACCAGAAGAGGAGTGGTCTACAGCAGAAGACACTGCAGCTATTGGAAACTCTAAAGCCCTGAATGCTTTGTTTAATGGTGTAGACAAAAACATGTTCAGGTTGATTAAACAATGTACTGTTGCTAAGGAAGCTTGGGATATCCTAAGAACAGCTCATGAAGGTACTCAAAAGGTCAAGAAGTCAAGGCTACAACTGCTGACAACACAGTTTGAGAATCTGAGAATGAAGGAAGGGGAGAGTGTTCATGACTTTCACATGAATGTGCTAGAATATGCTAACACATTTGAATCCTTGGGGGAAAAGATGTCTGATGAAAAATTGGTAAGCAAATCCTCAGGTCCCTGCCTAAGAAATTTGATATGAAAGTATGTGCAATTGAGGAGGCCCAAGATATTGGAAATATGAAAGTTGATGAGCTGATTGGATCTCTTCAAACTTTTGAATTAAAGGCTAATGAAAGATCTGAAAAGAAGGACAAGAACATTGCCTTCATCTCCAACACTGATGAAGATGATGTGGAGAGTAATTTAGATACTGATGAGAGCATCTCTGAAGCTATTGTGTTGATTGGTAAACAATTTAATAAAGTTCTGAAGAGGATGGACAGACGCCCTAGGACACATGCTCCAGACAACAGTCGCAGCATCTATAAAAATGTCAACAATCAGAGGAAACCTAGAACTGATGACAAAACCAATCAAAGCAAAGGGGTGCAATGCCATGAATGCGAAGGATTTGGTCACATCAGAACTGAGTGTGCAACGTATCTGAAGAAACAAAAGAAGGTGATGACTGTTTCTTGGTCTGATGAGGATGAATCAGAAGAAGAACCTGAAACTGCAAAACATGTGAATGCCTTGACTGGAGTGTGCACATCTGACAATGAATCTTGTGATAAAGAGGTAACATATGATGAACTGGCTGATTCTTACAAGGAGCTATGTCTCAAAAGTGAGGAAGTTTGTAGAACTTTAGAAAAACAAAAGAGGACCATTGCTCTCTTGCAAGCTGAGAAAGACAAACTTCTGGAAATAAACTCAGATCTCAATGATGAGGTTATCTTACTTACTTCCAAGATTGACAATATGAACAAGCAGCTGCGGATGATGAACAAAGGTACTGATGCTTTAGACGAAATTCTGGAGATAGGACAGAAACCTGGAGATTCTAAAGGTATTGGTTTGACTACAGATCCTTGCCTCATCAGAAACAACTACAGGGGAGACAGTTTGTGCCATCTGTTAGTGCTTATGATCACACTATGTCAAGACAGATGCCCCAGCATCAGGTGAGACAACAGGCATCTGGATATAGGCCCAGATCAAAAGGAAGGTATTATGGTTGGGTATGTCACTACTGTGGAAGGAAAGGACATATCAGACCTTTCTGTTTCAAATTACATGGTTACCCAGACAGAACTTATTCATCAAGACCTGATCCCACAGAGAAGATCACCAAGAAGCAGTGGAAGCAAAAAAATGATAATTTCACAAGCAACACTGTGGATCCTAGAAAAACAGAACCAGAAGCTGATGAGACTGCTCAAATTGCTCATACATCTCTGAGAGTGTCATCCATAAATGATTGGTACTTTGACAGTGGATGTTCCAGGCATATGACTGGTGATAAAAATTACTTGACTGATGTTATGCCTTATGCTACAAGTTTTGTGACTTTTGGTGATGGAGCCAAAGGAGAAATAAAGGGTGTAGGAAAGCTTGTGAATGAGGGCCTACCCAAACTTGATAAGGTGCTTCTTGTGAAAGGATTAACTGCTAACTTAATTAGTATTAGTCAACTGTGCGATCAAGGAATGAAGGTCAACTTTACAAAGAGTGAATGCTTAGTTGCTAACAGTAAAGGTGACATCCTGATGAAAGGTGTTAGATCAAAGGACAATTGCTACTTGTGGGTCTCTCAAGATAAAGCAAAGTTATCTACTTGTCTAATAACCAAAGAAGATGAAGTAAAACTGTGGCACCAAAAGCTTGGACATCTGAATCTCAGAAGCATGAAGAAAGCTATTGCTGAAGGAGCCATCAGAGGTCTACCAAAACTCCAAATTCAGGAAGGAAGTATATGTGGAGAATGCCAGATAGGAAAACAGACCAAGATGCCTCACCAGAAGCTGCAACATCTGTCCACATCCAGAGTTCTTGAGTTATTGCACATGGACTTAATGGGACCTATGCAAGTCGAAAGATTAGGTGGTAAGAAGTATGCTTTTGTTGTTGTTGATGATTTTTCCAGATATACTTGGATAAATTTCATTAAGGAGAAATCAGACACTTTTGAAAAATTCAAGGATCTTTGCTTACAACTTCAGAGAGAGAAGGATTGTGGAATTGTTAGAATCAGAAGTGACCATGGGAAAGAGTTTGAGAATGGTAAGTTCTCTGATTTCTGCATTTCTGAAGGAATATTTCATGAATTCTCTGCACCCATTACTCCCCAACAAAATGGGATTGTTGAGAGAAAGAACAGGACTTTGCAAGAATCTGCCAGGGTTATGCTACATGCGAAGAAGCTGCCATTTTTCTTTTGGGCTGAAGCCATGAACACAACCTGCTATATTCATAATAGAGTGACTTTGAGAAAAGGTACATCTACAACCTTGTACGAGCTATGGAAGGACAGGAAGCCAACAGTGAAGCATTTTCATGTGTTTGGTAGTAAGTGCTATATTTTAGCTGACAGGGAACCAAGAAGAAAGATGGATGCTAAAAGTGAAGAGGGAATTTTTCTAGGCTATTCAACAAACAGCAGAGCCTATAGAGTATACAACTCCAGAACCAAGACAGTGATGGAATCTATAAATGTTGTTGTAGATGATGAAGGTAATAATGCTGTGCCAGATGATACGATAGTTGACTCAGCATCTGACCTACAGGAGGAGAAGAAAGAAGATGAAGCAAGGAGTAAGCAAGATTCTGAAGTAACTGGACCAGAGAAGACTGCTCCCAACAAAGGACCATCTATCAGAGTTCAGAAAAACCATCCCATAGATCAAGTCATTGGCGATCCTAACCAAGGGATCACAACTAGAAGGAACTATGATGAGGTATCAAATTCTTGCTTTACATCTAAATTTGAACCAAAGAATGTTAAGGAAGCTCTAACTGATGAGTTCTGGATAAACGCTATGCAAGAAGAATTAACTCAGTTCAAGAGAAGTAATGTGTGGGACTTAGTTCCTAGACCAGATAATGTGAATGTCATAGGTACCAAGTGGGTTTATAAAAACAAGTCTGATGAAAATGGTACTATCACTAGAAACAAAGCTAAACTAGTTGCACAAAGATATGCTCAAATTGAAGGTGTAGACTTTGATGAGACTTTTGCTCCTGTAGCTAGGTTGGAATCTATTAGATTGTTACTTGGGATTGCATGCATACTAAAATTCAAGCTATATCAGATGGATGTCAAGAGTGCCTTTCTCAATGGGTACTTAAATGAAGAGGTCTATGTGGAACAGCCTAAAGGTTTCATTGATCCAAGTTTTCCAAACCATGTTTACAAATTGAAGAAAGCTCTATATGGCCTGAAGCAAGCTCCTAGAGCTTGGTATGAGAGACTTGCTGAGTTTCTAATTAACCATGGCTATAGGAAGGGAGGAAATGACAAAACCCTGTTTGTGAAAGATGAAAATGGACAACTGATGATTGCTCAAATATATGTAGATGACATAGTCTTTGGAGGAATGTCTGACCAGATGATAGAGCATTTTGTTCAGCAAATGCAATCTGAATTTGAAATGAGTCTTGTAGGTGAGCTAAAGTTCTTTCTTGGTCTTCAAGTGAAACAGATGGAAGATACTATATTTATCTCTCAAAATAAGTATGCTAAAAATATAGTCAAGAAATTTGGGATGGAAAATGCTGCTCATAAAAGAACTCCTGCTCCCACACATGTGAAATTATCAAAGGATGAGAAAGGTGTGGATGTTGACCAAAGCATGTATAGGAGTATGATAGGGAGTCTTCTATATCTTACAGCAAGTAGGCCTGATATCACATTTGCAGTTGGAGTGTGCGCCAGGTACCGAGCTGAACCAAAAATTAGCCATCTGACTCAGGTAAAGGGAATTCTGAAGTATGTGAATGGTACCAGTGACTATGGTATGTTGTATTCTCATGGGGAAAGCACTGTGTTGTTTGGGTATTGTGATGCTGACTGGGCTGGAAGTGCAGATGATAGAAAGAGTACTTCTGGTGATGTTTCTTTCTGGGTAACAATCTTATATCCTGGTTCAGTAAGAAGCAAAATTGCGTTTCCTTGTCTACAGCTGAAGCTGAGTACATAGCAGCTGGTAGTAGTTGTTCTCAATTGTTGTGGATGAGACAGATGCTGAATGAATACAATGTCAAGACAGATGCTATGACATTATATTGTGACAATCTGAGTGCAATTAATATCTCCAAAAATCCTATACAACACAGCAGGACTAAACACATTGACATTAGACATCATTTTATTAGGGATCTGGTTGAAGAAAAAATTGTTACTCTTGAGCATGTTGCAACTGAAGAGCAATTAGCAGATATTTTTACCAAAGCTCTTGATGCTAATCAATTTGAAAAATTAAGACGGAAGTTAGGGATATGTTTAATTGAGGAATTGTAGCAATTAATTTATGAGAGGCGTGCAGCTATTATTTTCTCCCTCCTCAACCGCTTGATGCACGTCATTCAAGGAGGTTATTTCCAACTTTCCTTTTTCAAACCTCCACACGCTACCATCATTGCTTTTGTCTTAACTTCTTCCAATGTCTCAACTCTTCTCTTGCCGCTCTCATCATCATTCAAAAATCGTCCTCTCTTCATACTTTCAAACACCAAATCATCACCATGTCTGATTCTACTTCTCATCAAAACATGCAAGATCAAACTTCTGAACTTCCCTCTGAAGCGATTATCACCGACGCCCTACCTTTCACTACCATTCTCAGTTCTCCTGCAAAGAAGCGACGTACTAGGTCGTCTGCATCACGAAAGAAGGCTCCTGCAAAATCTAGCAAAGCTACCCCTTCTACTGCGGTGAACACGAGGTCGAAATTGAAAGGTAAGACATCTTCCACTCCCGCTGTTCAACGTATAGGGCTTAGCATGGATGATCTGTACTGTAAGGACAATCCCTTTATATCGACTGTTGTTGAACCAAATGTTGACCCTTCTGTCAACAAATCTGAGAATACTGCTGTTGAAGGTACTGTAGCTGCGTCTGAAACCCTAGGTCCTGATAATCCTAAGGTATCTGACAAATTGGTTGGTGATTTTTCAAATTCCCCTATAGAACACGATTTTACTGCTGTTTCTGTTGATAAGAATGTTGTTGATACGGCTGATACTGAGACACCTGTTAATCTCCCTGCCACGACAAAGGTTGCTGTGACAGATGCTCAAGCATCTTTGTCACAAGCTAATGTGGAGACTGAAGCGGTGGTTCCAGCCACCCCTGATACTGTGAGTGCTCATGAGAAAGATTCTTCAAAGTCTCAAGATGAAGACACTGAGACTCAGAATGCTGTGGATAATGCTGAGACTGACAATTTAGACCAAGCTGACACTGTTGCTGTTGAGGATGTTGTGCCTGAAGAAAGACCTCAGGAAAAGACTGGTGCTATAGGTGTTGCTCGCAGGACTAGGAGCAAATCTGACAAAACTGTTGCTACTGTTAGTGAAGGTCACAAAGGAAGTAAGAAGAGAACAACCAATACTGGGAAGAAGCCTATGTATGGTCCTCCCAAGGCTGGGAGCAAGAAGGTGGCTCAAAGTGATCAGAAGAAGAAGAGCCTCAAAAGGAAAGATCCCCCCCACTAGTGATTCTGATTTTGAGGTTGCTGAGACTGATGCTGCCACATCTGGTGGAGCTTCTAGAAAAACAATGAAGGGTATGAAGATCCCTCTAACCATCCCTCCAGCCCCTCTGGATAATGTCTCTTTTCATTTGGAAAGTGGGTCTTCTAGCTGGAAGTTTATATACCACAGAAGACTAGGACTGGAAAGAAATCTGAAGGAAGAAGTGTTCAAATGCAAAAAGCTGGTTGATGTGTTGGAATATGCTGGACTGATGAAGACTGTGAAAAATCTGGGTCCCTGTTATGATAAGCTGGTCAGGGAATTTCTGGTAAATGTTTTGGATGAATGTGATGATTCAAGGAATCCTGAGTATAGGCAAGTTTTTGTTCGAGGTAAATGTGTCAATTTCTCCCCTATGGTTGTCAACACATACCTTGAGAGATCTGTTGAGGAGACTCCTGAGCTAGAGGTAACTGAGGACACCATTTGCAAGGCCATCACAGGTAACAAGATTAAGCATTGGCCTAGGAATTTGTCTTCTGCACAACTCTCTCCCATGTATGCTGTTCTGAACAAGATCTGTGCTCAAAACTGGACTCCAACCACTCACTCCAACTCTGTTGCTTCTGGTTTGGCTAAGTTGATTTATGCTGTGGGTACCAAGACACCTTTTGATTATGGGGCCTACATTTATTATCAGGTTTTGGAGCATGCTAAGTCTTTTGCTATCAAGTTTCCTATAGCCTTTCCCACTCTTCTGTGTGGTATTATTCTTCAGCAACACCCAGATATTTTGATCAGTACTGATGAGCCCTGCAAGAGGCCTGGTCCTATGGCCTTGGATTGTAGTTTGTTGTCTGAGGAACATGCTGCTGACTTAGCTGGTACTTCTGTCCGGACATCTAGTGTGCTCACTAGAAAGCAGATGATTGCAGATCTCACTGAGACTAGTGTGGCTCTTGGAGCTAGGAAGATGAAGATTGACAGGATTATTGCAGCTTTGAAGGCTGAATCTGAAGCTGAGGGTGAGCAGGATGAAGAAGAAGGAGGGAATAAGACTGCTGCTTCTGCTGGTGATACTGAGGATGACTCTGATGACTCTGATGATTTCTGATTTTGATGTTTTGTTCTGTTCTAAATTGTTGTACTCTTTTTGCCTTTTTGATGATTGGGCTATGCCCTGAATTTCTTATGCACCTTGTGTGCCTTTGGTCTGTAATATGCACTGTTTGTGGTTTATCTCCTATGAGTATGCTTGGATGTTATATGTCAGAATTTGTGGCTAAAAAGGGGGAGTAGTTATAGCATATAGCTGTAGCTGTAGCTTATAGCTTATATTATCTTGGCTGTTTGTATGCATGGTTATGTATGGTTGCATGTGTTGAGGGGGAGTGCTGTATATTTTGAGGGGGAGCACTGTTACATTGTGATGAGTATATGCATGTTTTTGAGGGGGAGCTGTTACCTTTTGGTGTGTGGAAATTTATTTTTCCCTGGTGTAGTTTTTTTTTTCTCTCTTCTCTATGTGAATCCACTATATGAGAGTTTATTTCTCTCTGATTGTTCCTATGAGGCTAGTTGTTTTGTCTTATCTGCTGCATGCCTCTGATGTATTGCCTCCTTGGAAGTAGTCTCGTTATATGCTATGATTTTTTCTTTCATTGATGTGTGCCTATGTTGACTTGAAGGAAATTATCTGTGTATCTCCCAAAGAACTGGCTCTAGAGTGTTTTAGCCAAAAATTTGCCAAAGGGGGAGATTGTTGGGTTTTTGTAGATTGGCTACATTTTGCAAAAACATCTACTAGCCAGATGCTGGGACAGATGCGGTAGCATATGGAACAGCATTATGTGACTTGTGTTTTTCTCGCCAGCTAGCGCTTTATTTTTGTACGCAATCTTCCAAAGATTTGCCTGAATATTTATTTTCCTCTAGCTTGCTGATCAAGGCGCGTGTATCTGATGATGTGTAAAAGGCAGTCTTGCCTTGGTATTTTTTCCACAAGATATCGTTCTATATTTGGAAGCTTTTTATTATTTCTAGAAGATTTTCCAGCTGGACCGGACAATGTCCACGCTCTGTGTTGAAGCCCAAACCCGTGCTATTTCAGTATTATATATTTGTGAAGACAAACCCTAATAGGGTTACTGAAAACCGTGTGTTATAGCAAAGCGTGTGTTTAAGGTTTTTAGGGTTTCTTTTGTTAATTGTGAGCCTTGCTTGTATCTCCCTGATTCAAGCTAAGGACTGAGTTTGTTTGAGTTGTAATTGTAAGCTGCTCCTAAGCTTTTAAGTACGGAGTGAGTATGTGTTGTTAGAGTGTGTTTCTCTTGGTGGTGTTTTTGTGTAGTTGATAACAATACTGTCTGTGCTGTTGGTAGGAATTGAGACGGGGTCTCATATCTAGGAGTTCCTAGATAGAGTTGACACTGGTAGGGTCTTGGTGCAAAGTCAAGTAGTGTGTTTACGTTGGTCTTTTCACTAGAACTATTATAGTGGATTCATTCCTGGATTGGTATCCCCCAGAGTAGGAGAGTTGCTCCGAACTGGGTTAACAAACTCACTGTGTACTTTATCTTTCTGCTGTGTTCCTTTATTTTGTGCTTTGTTACGCTGCGTTATTTTAATTGTAGTTCTGAGTAGACAAGTGCTCGGACAGTTGTGCCAACATTGTGCACAGCGTCTGTCAGTCAGGTTGCCAGGAATTTCACTAACTACCTCTCGTGCCAGCGAAGAAACCGTCATCACTGAGCCTCCTTTGAATCTAAATCCAGTTGAGAGGGCTGAAACAGATGAAGATGACACCTCTAGTGACAACGTGAGTAGTGAGGGTCTTGAAGACGAGGAAACTGATAGTGGTGAAGATAAACCACGGAGCTCTGAGAGTATGGACGAATCTCCACCAAAGAAAATGGCTGCCCCCAGTTCTGCTCCGAGCCAAGATGACCTAGCAAGCCTTGAGGAAAGTGATCCCCATGAAGCTTTCAAATTTATGTTAAGCAGTGAAAGCGTTCAGAATACTTTGACTTCATCTGTCGGAGTAAGTTTCGAAGCGTCTGAGGAGTATTTGACTTAAGAGCTCCGGGCGAAAGTCGTAGGGGTAGACCTTTTCCAAGCCATCAAAATGAATTCGAGCCTTACTTTTGAACTCAAAAGGCTGACGCACAAGTTGCTCAAAATGACTCGCAACCAAACTTTGCTAGCCTTCCTGGTTGACTTCGAGCCTCTTCTGGATCGGATAGCCACAGAACTCCGTTTGAAGCCGAAAACAATGCTTTGTTAGTAACAAACCGTCGTTAGCATTCAGAGAATTTGAAGTTAGTTGAAGCATCTAAAGCTAAAATTGCTTCTTTGAAGCTTGAGAGTGTCAATGCTTCGGCTGAGGCAAAAACTTGCAAGTCAAACGTTGCCTCTTATAAAGAGCAAATGATGGTCTTGGCGTCAAAGATTAAGGAGGAAGAAGAGAGGTTAGCCAGAATCCAAAAGGAGTTAGTTCCTTCAGAAGCCGAACTTCAACAAGAGGCCAAACTGGCTATCATACATTTCAAAAGGGCCAAGTCGAGAAACAACGAGATAAACAAACTAATCGACAATGGCTCTCGGAACCAAACTGTGTTGGATCTCGCCAGAACGGCTCTAGAGAGACTGACTAGTAGTCTTACCTTTTAAGATTTGTAATATATGTACTAATTGTTGTACCCTAATTTTGTCCAAGTCTTTTCTTCAAAAAAGGTCAACACAAAAAAAGTCAACTTTTATTTTTCTCCTTTTAAAAATAAAAAAAAGAAGGTTTCGCAGAGCGACGTTATGTCCGCTCTGCGAACAATGAAGTTTATTATTATTTATTTATCTTTCTTTTTTTATTTTTTTATTATTATTATTATTATTATTATCATTATTATTATTATTACTTTTATTATTATATTCTACTGTTTGATTCAAAGGGAAAGAAAGAAGAAACTTGTGCCAAGAAGAAGCATGTGCCAAGCAAGTGGCTGCCCAGGGCAGCACTTCTCCCCTTCCTTTGTTTCCTGCGCCCTTTCCCCTGTTACTTTCCAGCAAACCACCTTGCCATTTTTCTTCCCTTTCTTCTTTATCAAAACCAGTCAAGGTAAGCTGCAAAACTGCTGCCCCTGTTTCCAAAACTGCTGCCCCTGTTCCAGCATTTCTTCATTCCCATTTTTTCTCTGCTGCTGCCCCTGTGTGCATCACCTTTCTCCTTTGTTTCTCCCAACCTCTGCACAGGACAACACCCTTTCTTTCCTGTTTTTCTTCCCCAAATCTTCAAAGATCAATCCCAAAAGCACCACAAGTTGCAAACAGCACCCTGTTTTCCCATTTTTCCAGCAACTTCTGTCAACTCAGCCCCTAGTTGTGCAGAATTAACCAAAGTCTTCACTAAGATCACAAGGCAAGGTCACTTCCTTCCTTTTGCATTAAATGCTAACCAAAGTCTTGGTCATATCACACAAAACAGCCCATCTTTCAATGGATTTTCATGATTACAAATGATCACAAATTTGCCTATATAAACAACACGAAATTTAGAGGATTGAACACAGTTTTTTTAATACAATTCATAAGGATTTAGAGAGAAATTTTGAGAGAAAAAACAGAGGAATTTTAGAGCAAACTCAGAATAAAAAGAAACAACAAGAATTCACCACAATCTTTAAAAAGAAAAGCTCTGTTTTCTGTTTCCTTCTTCATAAACCATCACAAACCAATCAAACAATCAAAACAACCACTAAATCACCAGAAATATCATACCCAGAGTGAAGAATAACAGCAAAAACACCATTGTTGTTGCTGTTCTTATTCTTCATCACTTCCATCTTTGCAAAAACCACAACCACTCAAAAGCCCCTTTCATTTTCTTGCATTCAAGCTTTGGCTAGGAATTTGTAAGTGTCTTAAACCTTTTATCTCATCTTTTGCATTCTGTTTGCATTTTTGTTTTGCTGTTCCTGTTGTTCAGCATCATTGTTCTGCATTCTTAGTGGTCTTTAACTCATTTTTGAACTAAAAACATCTTTCAAAAACCCCAAAAAATCCTAAAGTTTACAAATCATCAAAACATAAGTGTTTTACTTCTTTTTCTTACTGTTTCGAACGTTTTTTACCCCCTGAGGTTCTGAAATCAGAAATCAGAAGCAGTCTGAACAGTAGTTTAGAAACAGCTTCTGAACAGTTGTTGGTTATTTTGTGTTGGCTACATTGTTTGGTAAAATCAAAGTGCTCAAGCGTTGCGTCTCTATGTGTTAAAGAAGTCTTCAGAAGCTGATTTCAGAAGCTGGTTTTCTGCATTCTTTTGGATTAATTCTGTGCGTATCTCTTGGAGATTTTCTGAAGTTTTATTCATGCTAAAGTTTCCAGAAGGCTGAATATTTTTTGGTGAAGATCTTATGAAGATTGGCTTCGTGTTTTATGAATGAATATATTGCAAAGGGATCTCTGCTTGATTTGATTCAGAATTATTTGTTTCCTTTTTGAGCTTCAAAGTATTTCAGAACAGTATCTTTTGAAGATTTAATTGAAGATTTATCCAAGCTTCATTTCTAGAAGGAATTATTTTCGCGCAAGATATGTTCTAAAATAATTCTGGGAGTATATCTTTGAAGATTGTGTTCAAAATTATGTTGCTGCTGAAGAATATTTAAAGAGGGCATTGCTATTGGAGATTTCATGTGTCAAAAACCAGAAATTTGTTTTAGAGTTTTTGTGTCTGTGTAAGCTTAGGCTTTGTTTGTACACCACTCATCTGGGTTGGTTTAGGTGTTTTTAGTTGTAAATCACTTAAAACTTTTAAGCACAAGTGATGTTTTTGTTCTGTCGAAGAGTGTCTTCAATTTGTTTGTTTTGTTAAGTTTACAATCACTGGGATGTGATTGCTTGGGTAGGAAGTAAGTGGGTTCTTATACCTAGGTGGTTTCCTGGGTAGAAGTCTAGAAGGGTAGAGATTAAGTGATAAGACGAAGAACAGGGGCTGTTGAGTCTTAGAATTAATTCTACTTAGTAGATTTCCTTCCTGGATTGGTATCCCCCAGAGTAGGTGGAGTTTGCACCGAACTGGGTTAACAAATTGCGGTGTTCCTTTTACTTTCTGCCCTTTAATTTTCTGCTTCTGAACCATTGTTTTCATACTCTGTTTTACTGGTTCAGAACTAGAATTGCCAGAATTTCAACAGTAGTTCAGAAGCAGCTTCTGAACAGTGCTTCTGAAACTTAGAGTCTGAAGTCAACTTCTGAAGGCTTCGCAGAGCTAAGTTCTTGTCGCTCTGCGACCATAGCTGAACAGTACTTCTGAACTTCAGAGTCTGAAGTCAGCTTCTGAAGGCTTCGCAGAGCTAAGTTCTTGTCGCTCTGCGACCATAGCAGAACAATACTTCTGAACTTCAGAGTCTGAAGTCAGCTTCTGAAGGCTTCGCAGAGCTAAGTTCTTGTCGCTCTGCGACCATAGCAGAACAGTACTTCTGAACTTCAGAGTCTGAAGTCAGCTTCTGAAGGCTTCGCAAAGCTAAGTTCGTGTTAAAATTCTGGCAGGTACTGAGTCTGAACTTGTAAAACAGAGTATGAAAACAATGGTTCAGAAGCAGAAAATAAACAGGACAGAAAGTAAATAACACAACTGATTTGTTAACCCAGTTCGGTGCAAAGTTCACCTACGTCTGGAGGATACCAATCCAGGAAGGAAATCCACTAAGTAGAATCAATTCAAAGACTCAAGACACAGCCCCTGTTCCCAGCCTTATCACTTAATCTCTACCCGTATAGACTTCTACCTAGGAACACACCTAGATATAAGAACCCACTTACTTCCTAACCAAGCAATCACAGTCCCAGTGATTGTAAATTCTAAACAATTATGAAGACACTCTTCAAACATAAAAACAGTCACTTGTGCTTAAAAGCTTTAAGTGATTACAACTAAAAAAACAACAACCAACTCTAAAAACTTGAGTGGTGCACAGAAACAAAGCACAAGGCTTACATACTCAAAAAACTAAGACTCTTTTAATTCTTGAGATGAGCAAGTTCTTCAATAGCAAAGCCTTCTATTTATAATCTTCAGTTGCTCATAAAATTCGTAACAAATCTTCAAATATATGATCTTAGAATTCTTTTAGAAGCAAATAGAAGCACATAAATTTCCAGAAATATCTTTTCCAAAGATTTCTTTAAAAAAATATTCTCAAATAATTGAATCCAATCTTCAACAAATATCTCACGCAAAATTACTTCCTTCTGGAAACAAGCTTGGATAAATCTTCAATTAAATCTTCAAAAGATATTGTGAGAGATTTAACAGAATTCAGACGCAAAAACCAGCTTCTGGAGTGCACAAAATGAGATTTTCAGCTTCTGAAGACACAATGCTTGTACATTTTGATTTTAGCAAACATGTAGCCAACATCCAAATATCCAACAATCTCCACCTTTGGCAAATTTTTGGCTAAAATCAAATTGACCACAAAGACAAGTTCTTCACTCAACAAAAGTACTCAACCATGAAGAACTACACATATGTAATAGAGTCAGCAGCGGATTAAAAGCTAATTAAACACAAACAACTTCAACTTCTGAAGTACCACAAATACCACAACACAAAACACTCCCCCTGCAACATACAGCAGCAGTTTCTGAGGTACAGCTTCTCTCCCTAAAACACATCACTCAGGAACTCCCCCTGAAAAGCTCAGCTTCTGACAGGACACACATACTCAGGAACACTCCCCCTGAAACACACAGCTCCTGACAGAGACACAAATAAATACTCCCCCTGAACCATAGTCAGCAGAGAACAGAACACAGACATAAACTCTCCCCCTGAACCAAACAGATCAGTAGTAGCTTCTAACCACACAGAGCACACATATTTCTCCCCCTTTTTAGCCAAACAATATTGATAAAACACCATCAAACACCAGGAGCAAGAAACACAACACAAAACAGCACACAAAGAATCAACAACAAAACTAACAGCTCAGAACTCAGCACGGCACCAGCAAGGATCAGAACCACTCAGAATCCATACACAAAAGAACAAAACAATACTGCAGAGTACATCACAATTGCAGACCAGAAACACACACATAAAATCAAGACATCAGTCACAAACTTGACAGTCTTCAGACTCAGCATCAAAAGTTGCTTAGTCTTCATCAGACACAACATTAGATGCTGCTCAGTTGATGTGTGCCTCAGGCACATTCAGAATCTTCTTCCTAGCAATCCTCTTCTGAGTTTCAGCAATCCTCTTCTGAAGAGAGAGCATGATGTCAGCATCATCCTCAGATTCACTAGGATCCACATCCTTTCCTTTTGGTGCCTTCTTCTTAGCAATGGGAGTGGGCTTGATGACAGCAGCAACAACCTTTCCTTTCCTAGATTTCAGTCTCTTTGCTACACTTTGTTCAAGCCTAATAGGTTCATCATCAGACTTCATATCAGAACCTACATCAGAACCTCCATCAGACTTAGATGGGGTAGAATCAGGATTATCAACAACAACCTTAGAGAAGGACACAGTTGCATCATCAACACCCACATGTGATCTGTTGGTAATTTCATTATTCAGATTCCCTATGATCAGGTCCTTAGGATGATCCTTTTGGATTTTGCTGCCTTCAACAATCTTAAGTTTGGGTCTCCATTCCTTTTTCACATTGACTTTGTTTACAATGGATTCCACTTTTCTTTGTTGAAAGTGCTTGGGATATCCATGCAACTTGAAACAGTATGGCTTTATGTGCCTCTTTTTGCCACAGTGATGACATATCCAAGGATGAGAATCCCTTCTGCTCTTAGATCCTTGTGGTTGGTTCTGATGTTACATCTTAGGTTTTCCTTGATTCTGACTCTTCAGTGTCTCCTTTGGCCTCCTCATATGTTCAAGTTGACAATTCAATTGGGTTACCTCATCATGCAAACCAGAGATGGTTGATAGGAGTTTTTCTTTTTCAATGCGTAAATTAGCAATGATTTTCTTCTGCTTTTCTCCTACTTGACAAGCCTTTTCAAATTGAACCTGCAATTTCTTGAATTGCCTAAGCACAGTTGCATCTGAGAACCTTTCTTCACATTGAACAGCTTCCTTGTCCATTCTGCCAGAAAATACCTTCCCTGGAGCTCATCCAATAACAAGCAGGGTGCCTGCTCTGATGCCAATTGAAATTCTGGCAGGTACTGGGTCTGAACTTGTAAAACTGAGTATGAAAACAATGGTTCAGAAGCAGAAAATAAACAGGACAGAAAGTAAATAACACAACTGATTTGTTAACCCAGTTCGGTGCAAACTTCACCTACGTCTGGAGGATACCAATCCAGGAAGGAAATCCACTATGTAGAATCAATTCAAAGACTCAAGACACAACCCCTGTTCCCAGCCTTATCACTTAATCTCTACCTGTATAGACTTCTACCTAGGAACACACCTAGATATAAGAACCCACTAATTCTTAACCAAGCAATCACAGTCCCAGTGATTGTAAATTCTAAACAATTATGAAGACACTCTTCAAACATAAAAACAGTCACTTGTGCTTAAAAGCTTTAAGTGATTACAACTAAAAAAACAACAACCAACTCTAAACACTTGAGTGGTGCACAGAAACAAAGCACAAGGCTTACAGACTCAAAAAACTAAGACTCTTTTAATTCTTGAGATGAGCAAGTTCTTCAATAGCAAAGCCTTCTATTTATAATCTTGAGCTGCTCATAAAATTCGTAACAAATCTTCAAAGATATGATCTTAGAATTCTTTTAGAAGCAAATAGAAGCACATAAATTTCCAGAAATATCTTTTCCAAAGATTTCTTTGAGAAAATATTCTCAAATAATTGAATCCAATCTTCAACAAATATCTCACGCAAAAATACTTCCTTCTGGTAACAAGCTTGGATAAATCTTCAATTAAATCTTCAAATGATATTGTGAGAGATTCAATAGAATTCAGACGCAAAAACCAGCTTCTGAAATGCAGCTTCTGAAGTGCACAAAATGAGATTTTCAGCTTCTGAAGACACAATGCTTGTATATTTTGATTTTAGCAAACATGTAGCCAACATCCAAATATCCAACACTTGTCGCTCTGCGACCATAGCAGAACTCAGCTTCTGAGTTTAAACTTTTGAAGCTAACTTCTGAGGTTCTGAAGTGAGGTTTCAGAGTCTGAGAAGGGGCTGTTTTACTCATTTTTTTTCCAAAGTATAACAAGTGTTTTTGCTTTTATTTGTAATTTCATAATTTTCAATAATAAGCTTGAATGAAAAAGGAGTGGTTTGACGTATGTCTTCCCATTCCCCGATTGCACAAGCACTTGACGTATGTCTCGTTGTTTGGACGATCATCATTCCTTTTCAAAAATACAAAAAAAATACATTTACTTTCAACAATAAACTTGATTGAAAAAGGAGTGGTTTGACGTATGTCTTTTCATTCCCCGGTTGCACGAGCAGTTGACGTATATCTCGTTGTTCGGACAATCGTCATTCTATTTTCAAAATATAAAAAACATAAAAAACAAATCCAACACATCAAACTAATTCTTGGCCCCCCGTGGTCAATTAAAAATCAAACCTTTTTTCACAAACGGATGATGTTTTTATCAATTCTAACGCGATACAAACAAACGCTTAAGCCTCCCACGCGTGAGCATACAAGCTACGTTTAACCGCTAGAATACGATAAAAAACACCGTTCTTTAAAATCAACCAACAAACAAACGTTTTCTAACAAAGAACTACGTAGCTTTGAATTCTCCATCGCACCAGGAGATATGTAGGAGCAAGATACCACTCTTGTCAAGCACACTAATGTAAAAATCCTTTTTTCCCCTTTGAAGTATTAAAACATAGCAAACAAACCTTTAAAACACTTTTAACCCTAACTAACTAGGAGGTTCCCGTTGAGTACAACAGATGTGAGGGGTGCTAATACCTTCCCCTTGCATAATCGACTCCCGAACCCGTTAATGGTTGCGATGACCATCCTTTCACATCTTCAAGGGTTTTATCAACGTTTCCCTTTAAAAATAAAACTTTGGTGGCGACTCCGCAGTCTTTTCGAGTGTTGGTACGCTCGAGCATTTTTTTTAGAGAGCGCACAGCTGGCGACTCGGCTGGGGATCCTTCTCACTAGCGAGTCAGGCCTATCCTTGTTAGCTCTTAGGCTAAGTGTTTTATGTTTGCTTGCATGTTTTTGTTTTATGTCTTTGTCTTCTTTTTCTCTTGCCTCTATATCTATGCTTCATTATACCTTATGTTCATATTGATATGTCAAATGGGTTGTCACATGAGTGAAGCTCTATACCCGAGCTTTGAGAAATACTTAAGATAAGATGGTGGTTGTGTAGTGTTGGCCTTCCTGACGTATGTCTTGTAGGGATGGCATGAAAACCCCGCCTAGAGTAGATTCTCTTGGAAATGTTGTTGTCCTGCGAGTATTTGCAACGGCGGCAATATTTCCTTGTAGGATCCGTGACTCTAGGGACCTTTTAGAAAATCTCTAGAACCTACATGTGAGAATGGGGGAAGTATTGAATGTTCCTATGCCACACCTCTGCATGCCATAACATATGCATTCATGAAAATAATTTTTGCATATACATTTTGCTTTATAGGGAATTAAAAAGGCAATCAGTAATCAACAAAAGAAATATGGCTTCCGGAAAGAGAAACACGCTTGCTCTCAAAATCAGGGTTCCTAAGGTAGAAAGTCTTTTGGCTTTGAGTAATCAGCTGACAACAATCAACAAAAATAGCTTCCAAGCAGATTATGGGTTGATACTGGATCTCCTACATGTGAAAGTGGACGCAATGTCCGTGACTACGCTAACTCAATTCTACGATCCACCTCTCAGATGCTTTACCTTCCAAGACTTCCAGTTAGCCCCGACTTTAGAAGAATTTGAGAAGATTTTGGGCTGTAATCTGAAGAATCATGTGCCTTACCTTGGTTTGGAAGAAGACCCGACCCTAGAAGCAATCGCCTAATCTTTACAGCTTAGTGTCCAAGAAATAGCACCGTACTTGGAAACCAAAGGGAACACTAAGGGATTCACAAGAAGGGTTTTGGAGGCCAAGGCTCGAGACTTGTTGGCCAACAAAAATTGGAAGGCGTTCAATGCAATCCTAGCTCTTTTGGTATATGGGATAGTTCTGTTCCCTAATATGGAGGACTTCGTAGATCTTCCGGCTATAGGGGTATTCATGGCTAAAAATCATGTGCCTACACTTTTAGCTGATTTCTACCACTCTCTCTATACTAGGCATGAAAAAGGGAGAGGAGGCACAGTTTCCTGCTGTGTTCCCTTAGTGCAAATCTGGTTAATGTCCCACATGCCAAGAAATCGGGATTTTGTGGAAAACCAAGCTGAACTCAAGTGGTCACAAAGGATGACGGCTCTCACCGAGGGGGATATCCATTGGTACTCTCGAGAGTTAGAGGATCCGGAAATCATTCTTAGCTGTGGTGAATTCCCTATTGTGCCTCTCATAGGTACTAAGGGATGCATCAACTATAACTCAGCCCTCTCTCTCCGCCAATTGGGTTATCCAATGGAAAATAAACCCGATGACCTTTTGTTGGAAGCTTTCTTCCTAAAGGAAGGAGATAAAGACTCAGCACTGCTAGGAAAGATTCGAAGAGCTTGGAGTCGAATACACAAGAAGAGGGTTGGTAAAAAGAATTGCGTAGCCAAACCTCCCTACACTCAGTGGGTGAAGGAAAGGGTCAAAGTAATCAAGCTACCCTTTGCGGTTGTATGCCCAACTAGACCTCTCTCACCTAAGCCAATTATAACCATTCCCATTGAAGAAGCGGAAGAACTGAAAGCCAAGATTCGAGAACTTCAAAGCAAAAATGAGGAGTTAAAGTCAAAACATCCCCAGGCTTTGGGAGAGATCGCTAGAACGAAGAGAGATCAAGAGGAAACAACAAAATCTCTCCAAGGATGCAGAAAAAGGTTGAGAGTCTCCGAAGGGAAAAGAGAGTGGATCGGGGGTGGTTTGGTCAGTGAGGACGCCAATCTTATAGCCAAGGATGGGGAGTTGGAGAAAATCTTGCATTCCAACCAAGAATTGAAAAAGTTCGGGGAGTTGGCCATTGAAGCTCAAAGGAAATGGAGGTTGAAATACCAAGAAAAAAACAGCAACTCCAGGAGGTCGTCAAGGAGTATAAAGAGTGGCTACAAACCGAGAGCATCAAAAAGCAAGAGTATAAGAACCTTTCTCATCAAGGAAAGCTAAGGTGCAATCATCTCGAAACCAATATCAGGAAATATGAAGAGTATTTCGACCAAATTGCGAGAGAGCACGGGGACCATATTGCACGACTACATGATGAGATTAGAAGTGAAAACACTAAGCTAGCTCAACGCAAGAAGGTGATTGAATTTGTGTGGCAAGACGCCGTCCGATTAAGTGAGGACTTCACAAAATTGGTCTCTTTCTCGATTGCGGTCATTGCCCAACTCCCGAGAAAGCTAGCGAAAGCCGAAATGGTTATGCCTTACTATGTCATCCCTAAGAAGATCCAAAAATTCATGAAGTTTTGCAAAGACACCGTGGACTTCTATAGGGAAGAAATAGACAAGGCTGAAAAAAGAAGGGCTGTTTAAATTGTATTAGCATTAATTACGCCTTGTAATGTAATTTAAATGTTATTCAATCAAATGATAAATTTTTGAAGCAAATGTTAATTTCCTAGCCTTTAATATTTCTGATTGCTTATATTAACCGCGCGCCTGTAATTTCCTCGCAAAGCAAAATGAAAAAAACACATGTTTTTCCATATACATCGCATACATGCATTTTCATGCATTTTAAAAAGAAAAAACACTCATATCATTTCCCCTAAAACTCCAGGAATTTGAAATCAATCATAGCCAGGAAACCCAAGAAGCAATTGGCCCAAGAGCTTGTTCTCCGACACTCACACGGGACGCGTGCTAACCATCAAAGGATCATGGATAATTTAGAACAAAATCAGACTGCTTTGAGAGGGGAGGTTGATGCGATGAAGGAAAAAATGGATCAGCTGCTAGAGCTCATGCAAGCTCTGTCCAACAGGGAAAACAACCCTCGCCCAACCGAGAATGCGGCCAATGTATCATGGCCCCCGTACGGTCTTCCTCAAGGTTATACCCCACCTGAAAGTGATAGCCTTCTACCACCTCTTCAACCACAGATTACCATCCCCATTAGGAACTAAGAGCATTGTCCCCCAGGGAATTCCACCACACAAAATGAGAATGTTTCTCATACTATAGAAGATACCCAGCTTAGGCGTTCTGCTCCCAGCAATACCCACCAAGACAGCGATTCCACTCAAATGTATCGTGTTTTGGAGGAGAGGCTGAAGGATGTCGAAGGATTCAGCTCATATGGGTACAATGCCTTGGACATGTGTTTGGTACCCGATGTGGTTATCCCTTCGAAGTTCAAAGTACCAGACTTTGAGAGGTATAAAGGTATTCAATGCCCTAGAAACCATTTGCGGATGTTTTGTAGGAAGATGGCTGCCTACGCTACAAACGAGAAACTCATGATCCATGTGTTCCAAGACAGTTTAAGCGGAGCATCTTTGGATTGGTACATGCAGTTGGAGCGCACCCATGTCCAAACATGGAAAGACTTAGCCGATGCTTTTTTGAAGCAATACAAGTATAATTTGGATATGGCTCCCAACCGGATGCAGTTACAAAACCTTGTTCAAAGGAGTAACGAATCCTTCAAAGAATACGCTCAGAGATGGAGGGAATTGGCATCTCGTGTGCAGCCAGCGCTGTTGGAAAGAGAGCTGGTTGACACCTTCATGGGCACACTACAAGGCCCATACTATGATAAAATGGTTGGAAGCACATTATCAGGCTTCTCTGACCTAGTCATAATCGGTGAACGAGTAGAAGATGGAGTGAAGAGGGGAAAGATTCAAGGCCCTCCTAATACTCAAAGTGGAGCCAAGAGATCCCACAGTAACTATCATAAGAAGAAAGAAGGGGAGACAAACGCTGTTTTGGTAGGACCATCTCGGGCACCCTTAACTCAGATGCCTCACTACCATTATCCTTATGTGGCAGCAGCAGCTCAAGGGCAATACCCATATCAAGTAAGCCCCACGACTCCACCTCAACAACCAGCAGCAATGCCTCAGCAAAATCAGCAGCAGCAACGAAGCGTGTACCCGCCAAGGAATCAAACAAGCCCGAGGAATAACTATAAAAACGTGCAGTTTGATCCCGTGCCCATGCCCTACGGTCAAATCCTGCCTTACTTAATCCAGAAGGGGATGGTCGAGCCAAGACCGCTACAACCTATAATGCCACCATATCCACCTACTTATGATGCAAATTCTAGGTGTGAGTACCATGCGGGATCATCGGGGCACAACATCGAAGGCTGTAAAGCTTTCAAGTACAAGGTCCAGGAACTCATTAACCGGAAGTTACTGTCCTTCAAGGAAGAAAACCCAAATGTGAAAAATAATCCATTGCCGGGGCATGTGGGTCCATCTGTGAACGCAGTGGAAGAGCTCGAAAACATTGGCCCGATCAAAGACGTGGTCAATGTAAAGACTCCTATGTCGGTCATACGAGAAAGGTTGATCGGCTATGGTTTGTTTGAAGAAATGCATGCCGATTGCGAAGCCTGCATAATAAATCCGGACGAATGTGAAAAATTGAAGATTTGTCTTCAAGAGTTAATGGACCAAGGTTGGGTCCAAATTGGCTATACAAAAGGTAGCGCGGACGTTGCTACTTTGGAGTCTCAAGACCCAAAACCTCTCAAAATCCCATATCAGAGGAAAGAGGTACAAATACCGGTAAAGCCCATAATATTCCATGTGCCTGCACCTTTTTCCTTTGAGAGTACAAAAAGAGTACCATGGAATTACCAGCCCATCGCTTATATGGAAGGCAGGCCATTTGCAAAGATAGAATCTAACGTCACTAACATTACCGACGTTGGAGGTATGACAAGGAGCAGTAGAGTTTTCGCTCCGGAGCAGCTCGGGAAGACTACTGCAGAACCACCAAGGGAACCGCTCAAGGAAAAGAATGTGGAAGAGATGGAGAACAAAGCAGGACCCTCCAAGAAAACAACCCCACAAAAAGAGGCCGAAGAGTTCCAGCGGATCATCCAAAAGAGCGAGTACAAAATAATTGACCAATTGGGTCAGACTCCCTCTAAAATCTCCATCTTATCATTATTGCTAAGCTCGGAGGCCCATCGAGAAGCATTATTGCGGATCCTTAGCGAGGCACATGTTACTAAGGATATCCCTGTAGACCAATTTGATGGAATAGTGGCGAACATTGCCACAAGCAGGTATCTGGGTTTCAACGATGACGAACTACCTGACGAGGGACATGTTCACAACCGAGCCTTGCACATCTCTGTAAAGTGTTTGGACCACATCCTATCCCGAGTGCTGGTGGATACGAGATCATCCTTGAATGTGATGCCTAAGACCACCCTTTTGAAGCTATCATGTGAAGGGACAGTGATGAAGCCGAGCGCTTTAGTGGTGAAAGCCTTTGACGGGTCAAGAAGGACCGTCATAGGAGAAATTGACCTACCTGTTCTAATTGGGCCTCAAGTTTTCACCATCACCTTCCAGGTCATGGACATCAATCCGACCTACAGTTGTCTTCTAGGACGACCCTGGATCCACACCGCCGGAGCCATCACCTTTACTTTGCACCAGAAACTCAAGTTCATTGTCGATGACAAAATGATCGTAGTTTCCGGCCAAGAAGATATGATGGTGAGCCATCTTTCGTCCTTCCGTTATATAGAGGCGGATGAAGAAGCTGTAGATATTCCATTTCAATCTTGGGAAGTGGCAAATGTGGTGACTATGAGTTCAAAGCACAAAAAGAAGGCAAGGACAACCATGTCCTCATGGAGGGTCGTGAGAGAGGCTCTAGAAGTGAGTAGCCTTACAGGGTGGGGCAAGCTGGTAAACATACCAGAAAAGAAGAACCGTTTAGGACTAGGATATCAACCATCGGCGGAAGCCTCGTCAAAGTCTCATCAGCAAGGAATCCCTCCCATTCTAGAGACATTTTACAGTGCTGGATTTAGCTATGAAGACCAAGTGGCACTGCTAGAAGACACAGATGAAGAAGTGCCCGACCTGGTGTACCGCAGTGTTTCTGAGGAGATCTTGAACAATTGGAAGGCCATCGAAATTCCAGAAATCATTTCCATGTTCAAGTAATTTATCATGTTTGTTTTTGTTTTTTGAAAAAAATCATTATGCTCTTGCCAAGGGAAATGATTAGCTGTGTGGGGCCCCCCATGTTTTTCAAGTTATTTCTATCATCAAGAAAATTGCATTTTTGTGTTCAATTGAGTTCATTTCTTTCTTTTGTTCTTTAATAGCAATATTTTAAAAAAAAGTTTTTTGCAAACCTAAAATAAAATCATACTCATGCAGATCCACAAATACACCCACCGAAAATAACACTGCTATAATCCCTTACGACTTCGATTTCCCGATTAACCAAACGGAGGACGATGAGGAGGACGAATATGAACTTCCTGAAGATTTGTCCAAGCTTGGGGATCAAGAGGATAGGGTAATACAACCGCACCAAGAACCAATTGAAATGATCAACTTAGGGACCGAAGAGGACAAGAAAGAGGTCAAAGTAGGAGCCTCCCTGCAAGAAGACGTGAAGGAAAAGCTGATTAAGCTACTACTAGAGTATGTAGATGTCTTCGCTTGGTTGTATCAGGATATGCCAGGATTAGACCCCAACATAGTCGTGCATAGACTACCATTCAAGCCAGAATGCCCACATTAAAGCAAAAGATGAGAAGAACCAGACCTGACATGGCTCTCAAGATTAGAGAGGAAGTCAAAAAGCAGTTTGACGCTGGCTTCTTAGCAGTGACCAAGTATTCACAATGGGTTGCCAACATTGTGCCAGTCCCAAAGAAGGATGGCAAAGTCAGAATGTGTGTGGACTACCGGGACTTGAATAGAGCAAGCCCAAAGGATGATTTCCCACTACCTAACATTGATGTATTGGTAGACAACACCGCCCAGTTTTCAGTCTTCTCTTTCATGGACGGTTTCTCTGGATACAACCAAATCAAAATGGCTCCAGAGGACATGGAGAAAACCACGTTCATCACCCCATGGGGGACTTTCTGCTACAAGGTAATGCCCTTTGGATTAACGAATGCTGGGGCAACATATCAAAGAGCAATGGTGACTCTTTTCCATGACATGATTCATAAGGAAATAGAGGTCTATGTCGACGACATGATTGCCAAATCTCAGACGGAGGAGGAGCATCTATCCCATTTGCAAAAGCTGTTCGAGCGCCTGAGAAAATTCAAGTTATGCCTAAATCCTAACAAGTGCACATTTGGTGTTAGGTCCGGTAAGTTATTAGGTTTCATAGTCAGCCAAAAGGGAATTGAAGTGGATCCTGACAAGGTAAAAGCCATACAAGATATGCCAGCGCCAAATACCGAGAAGGAGGTTCGTGGATTCTTAGGAAGATTGAACTACATTGCTAGTTTCATCTCACATATGACGGCCACTTGTGAACCAATTTTCAAATTGCTAAGGAAAAATCAAACTGTTCAGTGGAATGAGGACTGCCAAGAGGCGTTCGATAAGATCTAACAATACCTGCAAGAGCCACCAATTTTGATACCTCAAGTTCTTGGTAGACCCCTCATCTTATACTTGACAGTGCTTGATGGATCAATGGGTTGTGTGCGAGGACAACAGGATGAAACGGGAAGAAAAGAGCACGCCATCTACTATCTAAGCAAGAAGTTCACCGAGTGCGAATCAAGGTATACCTCGCTTGAAAAGACTTGCTGCGCCTTAGCATGGGCTGCCCGACGTTTAAGACAGTACATGTTGACTCACACCACTTGGTTGATATCAAAGATGGATCCCATCAAATACATCTTCGAAAAGCCCGCTCTCACAGGAAAGATAGCCCGTTGGCAAATGCTGCTATCCGAGTATGACATCCAATATGTTGCTCAAAAGGCTATAAAAGGGAGTGTTTTATCCGAGCACCTTGCTCACCAACCATTGGAAGACTATCAACCCATACAATTTGATTTCCCCGATGAAGACATTGTAGCCTTGAATGACGAAAAGATCATAAGTGATGATGAAGGGCCTGAACCAGGAACCCGATGGAAACTCGCTTTCGATGGTGCCTCAAATGCCATGGGGCACGGGATCAGGGCTGTCCTAATATCAACAAGAAATGGGTATCAACCCTTCACAGCAAGGTTATGCTTTGACTGCACCAATAACATGGCAGAGTATGAAGCGTGCATCTTGGGCCTTGAAGCATCAATTGACCTATGGATCACAATCCTTGAAGTATACGGGGACTCAGCACTAGTCATCTATCAAGTGAAAGGAGAATGGGAAACAAAGCATCCCAATTTGATTCCCTACCGTGCCCGTGTTGTAGAATTGATGAAGCATTTCGATGAGATCACCTTTCACCATATACCTCGAGAAGAGAATCAGGTAGTGGATGCTTTAGCTACATTATCATCCATGTACCAAGTGAATTTCCACAACGAGGCACCAATCATAAGGATGGATCGTAGGGATAGACCAGTTGTGTGCGCAGTAGTCGAAGAAGAACTCGACAACAAACCCTGGTTTTACGACATCAAACAATACCTCAAAGAGCAAAAGTATCCAGAGAATGTCTCACAAACAGACAGGAAAACCCTCAGGAGATTGGCATCACAGTTCTTCCTCAGCGGGGACACACTCTACAAAAGAAATTATGACATGGTCTTACTCAGGTGTGTGGATAAACATGAAGCAAACATGCTCATCAAAGAAATCCATGAGGGATCCTTTGGAACCCATGCCAATGGACATGCAATGGCAAAGAAGATTCTAAGGGCGGGCTATTACTGGCTAACTACGGAGGCTGGCTGTTTCCGCTATGCCAAGACATGTCACAAGTGTCAAATTTACGCCGACAAGGTGCATGTGCCACCAACTCCTCTGAATGTCATTACGACACCCTGTCCATTTTCTATGTGGGGCATAGACATGATTGGAATGATTGAACCAAAGGCTTCAAATGGACACCGGTTCATCCTGGTTGCCATCGACTATTTCACCAAGTGGGTTGAAGCGGCTTCTTATGCAAACGTAACAAAACAAGTGGTTGCCCGATTCATCAAGAAGGAAATCATTTGCCGTTACGGCACTCCCCACAAAATCATCACAGATAATGGGGCAAATCTAAACAACAACACAATGAAGGAGTTGTGCAAAGACTTCAAGATTGAGCACCATAATTCCTCACCATATCGGCCAAAGATCAACGGTGCGGTAGAAGCGGCCAACAAGAACATCAAAAAAATCATCCAGAAGATGGTAAAAACCTACAAGGATAGGCATGAGATGCTTCCCTTTGCGCTACACGGCTAGAGAACAGCCGTTCGCACTTCCACTGGTGCAACCCCTTTTTCCTTAGTATACGGTATGGAGGCCGTGCTTCCCATTGAAGTTGAAATTCCCTCATTAAGGGTCTTGATGGAAACTAAATTAGAAGAAGCCGAATGGGTCCAAACAAGATTCGACTAATTGAACGTCATAGAAGAAAAATGCCTAACAGCATTGTGTCATGGACAGTTGTACCAAAAGAGGCTCAAGAGGGCATTCGACAAAAAAGTTCGTCCTCGAGAATTCAGAGAAGGAGACTTAGTGCTAAAAAAGATATTACCCATCCACAAGGATCCCCTTGGGAAATGGACTCCTAGCTATGAAGGACCATACGTGGTTAAGAAGGCTTTCTCTGGCGGAGCCTTAATCATCACTACTATGGATGGGGAGGAGTTTCCACTCTTAATAAACTCCGACGCAGTCAAAAAATACTATGCCTAAAAAAAAGAAGAAGAAAAGAAAGAAGAGCTCGCTAAATCGAAAACCCGAAAGTGCGGTGTAGGCAATAGAGAGCGTCCTAGTAGATCGAAAACCTGAAAAGGCGGTCTAGGCAAAAATTAAGGACATCAAAAAAGGAAATATACCCCAGTGGACTGAAAAACTCGAAAGAGCGGTCCAGGTAAAAATTAGGGGTTCCAAAACAAACAAGAAAGGCAGAGGGCTGCAACACTCAAGATCCTGACAGAATTCAAGAAGGGAGGAATCGGTTTCGTTATCATCTTCCAGAGGCAAAGGATTTCGAAGTCATAGGGAAAATAGCAGGTGTTGTATCAAAGCAACAACCAAGCGAATCTCCATTTGTTTTTTGCTTTTTCTTTTTTCTATCTTAGTAATCACTTCCTACAAGGATTACATCTTCATGTATTGTTACCCATTCAAGGGATCAAGTTTTCATTGAATAAAAATCATTTTTAAGCCTTTTCATTTATTGTGTTCTCACTTGCTCATTGAATGTTTTTTTATTCATGGTGAATAATGCATTGAAATATGGGAAGTAACATAAAAACTTGCAAAAGAAAATATGTATTTTACTTGAATTTTTAAATGTCGAAAGAATTTCGTTGGTCTCCATTATTGCATCAAAGGACTCAAAGCCTGAAAATCTTCATCAGTCATTTTAAGGTTTTTACTCTTCAGTAGAAACGCAAAGATCCTGGGTGTTGGAGGGACGGAATTCCCCAAATAAAACATACCCCACATTTCTTTCACCCACTTTCAAGACAATCCTCGCAATTTCCAACCAAAGCCCAATCACCATTGGCACTTAATCACAAATAAAGCCCAATTTTCATTGGCACTCCCAAACACAATTTCCAACCAAAGCCCAATCGTCATTGGCACCTAATCACAACCAAAACCCAATCGTCATTGGCACCTAATCACAAATAAAGCCCAATTTTCATTGGCACTCCTAAACACAATTTCCAACCAAAGCCCAACTATGCATTGGCACCCGATCATAACCGAAGCTCATCATGTCATTTGCTTCTCCCACATGTCAGCATAGCGCATGCATCATATCAAACTCATTCATTAGCATGTATCTCATATTCATATCATACTCTCCCTCACAATTTCTCTTGCTCCCCAGCAAACACTCCCCAGTGAATATCCCATATTCACCGACATTAACCAACAAGTTATCCCAGTGTTCCCCAGTGGACCTCTTTCAAGAACTTCCCCAGTAGGTTTCTGTAACACCCATACTAAATTATCTAGAATATTTAGCATGTGTATTAATCTGATACTGGGTACATTAAAATTTACAATAATTAATATATACAAACCACTGAATGAGTACAATTTGCTCGTTTACATAAATATCCAAGTGTCATATAATACACGTTTATATACATATATAAAATCTGTCAACCTCCTGAGCTTGCCTTGACGAGCATCTGCACTCCATCCAGCGTCTTCCTGAAGATCTTCATCTGAAAACCACTTGGCTGCCTGAAACCTGCACCAGAAGGATAGGGATGAGACATAATGTCTCAGTGAGCTCCTACCCTACCTACTGTTGGCAACCACGGGGGAAACCTAGGGTCGCCGTGCCTACCTCGGCAATCTTGGGGAAGACTACGATCGCCAAGTCTTATCTTTACTTATTTTGCGATCAAGGGAAGTCCTAGGATCGCTTCTTTGTCTTTATCTTTCTTATACTGTTCATGTTCCTAATCTTACGTGTTCCATACTCTATTCTTATCTTAGTCTTAAGCGTAGTGATCTTGGGGACATCCTATGATCACAACGTGTTCACGAGGAACTAATCTTCATGTCTCGTATTACATATAAAATATACGTATTCATTTCATATTCGTATCATCTTTTCATATCATTAAGTTAGAAGTTAGCGTTGAACAAACAATCATTATCTTGGTTCGTTTTACGGAGTGCATCCGGGTGGAGTAACCCCGAAGTACATCTCCCATAATACCGGTGAAATTCCTATCATATCAGGCTAACACCGGACTCCTCTTATCTTTGTGTAGGCAACCCTCTCGGTGAAGCCCCATCCGGCATAATCCGGAGCCTGCTGGACACATCTTGCATGTAGACAACCCTCTCGGAGAAGTCCCATCCGGCAAAACCCGGAGCCTGCTGGACATGCTTAAGTCTTTTAACATACGTGTGGACAATCCTCTCGGAAGAGTCCCATCCGGCGTAACCCGGAGTCTGATGAACACGTTTAATATCGTCTTATAACTTACGTGTGGATAGCCCTTTCGGAGAAATCCCATCCGGCATAATCCGGAGTCTGATGAACACGTTATCTTATTCTTTATCATTAAGTTCTTACTTAAATTCATATGCTTATCTAATACGTTTCATAGTCTTATGCATATCTGATGCATTCTTTAAGTAAATCGTTCTTAAATGCTTAACCTATCAAGGTTCTTAACTATAATCATAGATTCATTCTTGTACTTAGTACATGATGTGTACTACTCTAAATCTCTTAAACCTATAATAGGTTCTTAACTTATCATTCTCATAAGCCTTGTCTAAAGGTTGGGAACTAAGCTCCTTTATCTTACTTGATAACTTAGGGATGATTCTACCCATTGCCATGATTGATTCTTGATTCTTAGTGAGGTTAAACCTCAATGTTATGTGAAGTTTCTAACCCCACACTCATGCTAATACAAGGTATACTATGATCCATTCTTCCATTATTCATAGCATAAAGGCATACTGGAACTGTGGGGATGGTTTCTGGCTTTAAAACACATTTTAAAATTTGGGATGGCATGCTGTGTTTATCGTGGCACGATGTGCCTTGTCGTGGCACGATGGCGTGCTGATCAGTATGATCATGGCACGATGCGTGCCATCGTGGCACGATAAATCCAGGGGTGCCAGGCCCTATAGCTGTTCCAGAAAGTTCAAAAACGAGTATTTAACAACACCACAGTCCAGCAAGCATTTATACATCAAAAATCAAGGTTTTTAACACATAAAATCATAGCATAATCATGTATTAACAAAAGGGAACTAACTTATGCAAATCTAGCTTAAAATCATTCATGAATTCCTTTCCTCTCTAAACCATAAAACTATCCCAAGAAGGGTAAGAAATTCATAGGGAGCTCACCTTGATTGTGCTTGGTGCTTGCTATTCTCTCAACTTAAAAACCCTAGCTTGCTCCAATCTACTCTTCTCTTTGATTCTTCTTTGTTTCCTTCTTCTCTTTCTCTTGATCTAGCTTCCAACTCAAGCTTTCTTGCAAGATTTCTCCCAAGGATTGGATGAACTTATGATGAGTGAAGGAAGGAGAGGTTAGGGCGTGTAAGTAGAGGAAGGGAGAGGGAGAGAGCTGATTTTTAGAAGTGTGTAGAGAGTATGAGAAAATGGCATGGGAAATATCTTGTTCCCAATTTAAAAACAATCTTCCCCTTAAGCCTTATTTACCATATTGCCATTGCTTAACATTATCAAATTGTCATGCTTGCTCAATGACTTCTAACACAATTAACTGATACTTATAAGCGGGATGTTACAGTTTCTTCAAAAAGAAAACCAACGGGTCCCTTCACAAACGATCCCAATTCTCGTTAAACTTACCTACATCCACTAAGTTTCCCCAGCAGAAACTCCTTAGTGAGTCTACCTCATATCATATCATACTGCATAAAGCAACTTAAAGCATATCATGCATCAACAATCATTTTTCCTTTTCAACAATCTAAGTACTAGCCACGTCTAGAAGCGAATACATTTATCCCCAGGGCAGTCTAAGCACCCCCCGAGGCGACGATTTGTCTTTTAGATCTAAGCACCCCCCGAGGCGACGATCTGTTTATCTTTTAGATCTAAGCACCCCCCCGAGGCGACGATCTGTTTTTTTAGATCTAAGCACCTCCCGAGGCGACGATCCGTTTATCTTTTAGATCTAAGCACCCCCCGAGGCGACGATTTGTTTATTTTTCAGTCTAAGCACCCCCCGAGGCGACGACTTGTTTTTAGATCTAAGCACCCCCCGAGGCGACGATCTGTTTATCTTTTAGATCTAAGCACCCCTCGAGGCGACGATCTGTTTATTTTTCAGTCTAAGCACCCCCCGAGTCGACGATTGTTTTTTAGATCTAAGCACCCCCCGAGGCGACGATCTGTTTTTTTAGATCTAAGCACCCCCCGAGGCGACGATCTGTTTGTTTTTTAGATCTAAGCACCCCCCGAGGCGACGATCTATTTATCTTTTAGATCTAAGCACCCCCCGAGGCGACGATCTGTTTATTTTTCAGTCTAAGCACCCCTCGAGGTGACGACTTGTTTATTTTTCAGTCTAAGCACCCCCCGAGGCGACGACATGTCTTTTAGATCTAAGCACCCCCTGAGGCGACGATCTATTTTTTTTTAGTTTATGCACCAGTAACCAACCCAGAGGTGACCCTGCATTTACCTTTGTGTCCATTGCTTCCGCATTTCAATACTTTCATATTATTTACTACAGTCTTTTCTCACTTTGAAGGACAAAATTTGGGTCCTTTATACTTAATTGCTCTTCACAAAGAGTTTACGTGTGATGCCCTCGGCACTCACATTCTCTACGCGAAGACACAATTAAGTAGGGGCAGCTGTTGTACCCTAGTTTTGTCCAAGTCTTTTCTTCAAAAAAAGTCAACACAAAAAAAGTCAACTTTTATTTTTCTCCTTTTAAAAATAAAAAAAAGAAGGTTTCGCAAAGCGACGTTATGTCCGCTCTGCGAACATTGAAGTTTATTATTATTTATTAATCTTTCTTTTTTATTTTATTATTATTATTATTATTATTATCATTATTATTATTACTTTTATTATTATATTCTACAGTTTGATTCAAAGGGAAAGAAAGAAGAAACTTGTGCCAAGAAGAAGCATGTGCCAAGCAAGTGGCTGCCCAGGGCAGCACTTCTCCCCTTCCTCTGTTTCCTGCGCCCTTTCCCCTGTTACTTTCTAGCAAACCACCTTGCCATTTTTCTTCCCTTTCTTCTTTATCAAAACCAGTCAAGGTAAGCTGCAAAACTGCTGCCCCTGTTTCCAAAACTGCTGCCCCTGTTCCAGCATGTCTTCCTTCCCATTTTTTCTCTGCTGCTGCCCCTGTGTGCAGCACCTTTCTCCTTTGTTTCTCCCAACCTCTGCACATGACAGCACCCTTTCTTTCCTGTTTTTCTTCCCCAAATCTTCAAAGATCAATCCCAAAAGCACCACAAGTTGCAAACAACACCCTGTTTTCCCATTTTTCCAGCAACTTCTGTCAACTCAGCCCCTAGTTGTGCAGAATTAACCAAAGTCTTCACTAAGATCACAAGGCAAGGTCACTTCCTTCCTTTTGCATTAAATGCTAACCAAAGTCTTGGTCATAGCACACAAAACAGCCCAACTTTCAAGGGATTTTCATGATTACAAATGATCACAAATTTGCCTATATAAGCAACAAGAAATTTAGAGGATTGAACACAGTTTTTTTAATACAATTCAGAAGGATTTAGAGAGAAATTTTGAGAGAAAAAACAGAGGAATTTTAGAGCAAACTCAGAATCAAAAGAAACAACAAGAATTCACCACAATCTTTGAAAAGAAAAGCTCTGTTTTCTGTTTCCTTCTTCATAAACCATCAAAAACCAATCAAACAATCAAAACAGCCACTAAATCACCAGAAATATCATACCCAGTGTGAAGAATAACAGCAAAAACACCATTGTTGTTGCTGTTCTTATTCTTCATCACTTCCATCTTTGCAAAAACCACAGCCACTCAAAAGCCCCTTTCATTTTCTTGCATTCAAGCTTTGGCTAGGAATTTGTAAGTGTCTTAAACCTTTTATCTCTTCTTTTGCATTCTGTTTGCATTTTTGTTATGCTGTTCCTGTTGTTCAGCATCATTGTTCTGCATTCTTAGTTGGTCTTTAACTCATTTTTGAACTAAAAACATCTTTCAAAAACCCCAAAAAATCATAAAGTTTACAAATCATCAAAACAAAAGTGTTTTACTTCTTTTTCTTACTGTTTCGAAAGTTTTTTACCACCTGAGGTTCTGAAATCAGAAATCAGAAGCAGTCTGAACAGTAGTTTAGAAACAGCTTCTGAACAGTGCTTCTGAAACTCAGAGTCTTAAGTCAGCTTCTGAAGGCTTCGCAGAGCTAAGTTCTTGTCGCTCTGCGACCATAGATCCTTGTGGTTGGTTCTGATGTTCCATCTTAGGTTTTCCTTGATTCTAACTCTTCAGTGTCTCCTTTGGCCTCCTCACATGTTCAAGTTGACAGTTCAATTGGGTTACCTCATCATGCAAACCAGAGATGGTTGATAGGAGTTTTTCTTTTTCAATGCGTAAATTAGCAATGATTTTCTTCTGCTTTTCTCCTACTTGACAAGCCTCTTCAAATTGAACCTGCAATTTCTTGAATTGCCTAAGCACAGTTGCATCTGAGAACCTTTCTTCACATTGAACAACTTCCTTGTCCATTCTGCCAGAAAATACCTTCCCTGGAGCTCATCCAATAACAAGCAGGGTGCCTGCTCTGATGCCAATTGAAATTCTGGCAGGTACTGGGTCTGAACTTGTAAAACTGAGTATGAAAACAATGGTTCAGAAGCAGAAAATAAACAGGACAGAAAGTAAATAACACAACTGATTTGTTAACCCAGTTTGGTGCAAACTTCACCTACGTCTGGAGGATACCAATCCAGGAAGGAAATCCACTAAGTAGAATCAATTCAAAGACTCAAGACACAGCCCCTGTTCCCAGCCTTATCACTTAATCTCTACCCGTATAGACTTCTACCTAGGAACACACCTAGATATAAGAACCCACTTACTTCCTAACCAAGCAATCACAGTCCCAGTGATTGTAAATTCTAAACAATTATGAAGACACTCTTCAAACATAAAAACAGTCACTTGTGCTTAAAAGCTTTAAGTGATTACAACTAATAAAACAACAACCAACTCTAAACACTTGAGTGGTGCACAGAAACAAAGCACAAGGCTTACAGACTCAAAAAACTAAGACTCTTTTAATTCTTGAGATGAGCAAGTTCTTCAATAGCAAAGCCTTCTATTTATAATCTTCAGCTGCTCATAAAATTCGTAACAAATCTTCAAAGATATGATCTTAGAATTCTTTTAGAAGCAAATAGAAGCACATAAATTTCCAGAAATATCTTTTCCAAAGATTTCTTTGAAAAAATATTCTCAAATAATTGAATCCAATCTTCAACAAATATCTCAAGCAAAAATACTTCCTTCTGGAAACAAGCTTGGATAAATCTTCAATTAAATCTTCAAAAGATATTGTGAAAGATTTAACAGAATTCATACGCAAAAACCAGCTTCTGAAACGCAGCTTCTGAAATGCAGCTTCTGAAGTGCACAAAATGAGATTTTCAGCTTCTGAAGACACAATGCTTGTACATTTTGATTTTAGCAAACATGTAGCCAACATCCAAATATCCAACAATCTCCACCTTTGGCCAATTTTTGGCTAAAATCAAATTGACCACAAAGACAAGTTCTTCACTCAACGAAAGTACTCAACCATGAAGAACTACACATATGTAATAGAGTCAGCAGCGGATTAAAAGCTAAGTAAACACAAACAACTTCAACTTCTGAAGTACCACAAATACCACAACACAAAACACTCCTCCTGCAACATACAGCAACAATTTGAGGTACAACTTCTCTCCTTAAAACACATCACTCAGGAACTCCCCCTGAACAGCTTAGCTTCTGACAGGACACACATACTCAGGAACACTCCCCCTGAAACACACAGCTCCTGACAGAGACACAAATAAATACTCCCCCTGAACCAGAGTCAGCAGAGAACAGAACACAGACATAAACTCTCCCCCTGAACCAAACAGATCAGCAGTAGCTTCTGACCACACAGAGCACACATATTTCTCCCCCTTTTTAGCCAAACAATATTGATAAAACACCAGCAAACACCAGGAGCAAGAAACACAACACAAAACGGCACACAAAGAATCAGCAACAAAACTAACAGCTCAGAACTCAGCACAGCACCAGCAAGGATCAGAACCACTCAGAATCCATACACAAAAGAACAAAACAATACTGCAGAGTACATCACAATTGCAGACCAGAAACACACACATAAAATCTGTAATATCCCGCTTAGATGCAACTTTTATCAGTATCAGATAAGTTTCGAGCAAGCAAGGGCGTAAGCGTAAATTCATGTTATAAGGGTTATATATATATGGACCAAGACTTTTCCTTCATTTTCTTCAACTCCTTTCTCTCTCTAGATTTCAGATTTCCTCTCCCTCTCCCTCTAGGATTTCGCCCCACACCATTACCAACCCATAATTCATCAACTTGCTTTCT